>JAYMSP010000435.1:0-51909 GCA_036897095.1 Plantago elongata
AGCAAGGCCCTCGAGCTTGGTACCAACGTTTTGTTGTTTTCGTTCGTACCATTGGTTTTTGCCACAGCTAGTCGGATCACTCGCTCTTCATCTACTCTCGAGGAACCGACACAACATATATTCTTCTCTATGGGGACGACATTATTCTCACCGCTTACTGATACGATACGACTATCCTTCATGAAGATGCTCGATGCGGAATTTGCAATGAAGGACCTCGACCCCTTATCATATTTTTTGGGTATTTCGGTTACTCGTATAGCAGCTGGCTTGTTTCTCTCTCAGTAGAATTATGCACTCATATAATTCAGCGAGCCGGAGTCCCAATGCAAGCCGACGCTCACACCGGTCGACACCAACATCAAGCTCGGCTCTGAAGTCGGTTTGCCATGTGAGGATCCGTCTCTTTACCGTTCCTTGCAGGTGCCTTGCAATACTTGACCTTCACTCGACCTGACATCTCATATGCAGTTCAACAAGTTTGCCTTTACATGCACGATTCAAGGGTCGACCACATGAATGATCTCAAACGCATCATTCAATACATACAGGGCACTAGTACTCTCGGTCTCCATCTCTACAAGACCACTGTCATCTCTCTTGTCTCCTATACGGACGCCGATTGGGGAGGTTATCCCGACACTCGCCATTCTACTTCTGGCTATTATGTTTCTCCTGGAGACAATCTTATCTCTTGGTCTTCTAAGATGCAACCAACGATCTCCAAATCTAGTGCTGAGGCTGAGCATCAAGGCGTTGCCAACGTCGTTTCTGAGTCTTGTTTGGCTTCACAATCTTCGTCTAGAGCTACGTTGTTTGATTTCTAAAGCTACTTTGGTCTATTGCGATAATGTCTCCGCCATATATCTTTCCGGCAACCCCATGCAACATCAACGCATGAAGCATATTGAGATGGACATGCATTTTGTCTGTGAAAAGGTTGCTAAATGCGAAGTTCGAATTCGTCATATTCCTTCTCGCTATCAAATAGCAGATATCTTCACGAAAGTACTTCCGCACATACCCTTTGATGATTTTCGTGACAGTCTCAGTGTCAGACTTCATCCCGCTTCGATTGCGGGGGTGTGATATACTATGTAATCCTAGTTAGATTAGACATGACTATATATATTAGACTCATAGTTAGATTAGTATTCTCCCAATTCCCAATTAGATTAGAGATACTTATATTATATTTTGTATAGATACCTACATTATTTTATGAATAACCAATTGATTATTCAATGATCTTACAATGAGAATATTTGTACTCGGGTATGCCATTGATCTTAAACGTACACTATTCAGTGCCTTAATTCGAGTTTAACTCAACAAAAGAAAGTGAAATGATGAATTTCGTGCTGCTATCAAGAATGAACTTTGAGGCGTGTGGATCCTGATTCTTTAGCTACAAGATGAGCACATACTTGAGAGATTTTAGGGTGTTAAACTGTTATAATGGTGTGGAACCAGTGGAAAGAAAACGTACCAGTTCGATTTTCCGAATATAATAAGATTTCTAGTTCTCCGAAAGGAAGATAAATTTACTTTTACAGTACAAATGCAGGTAGCGGAGCATGGATAATGCACGTTCTGTTTCTTACCCCATAAGTAAAGACAATGTACAAGGATCCAAAATGACATTTTCCGCATGAACATAATTATTGCCTTTTTCACTTCTTTCTTCTACTTAAACAGCTCCAGTTAGTCTAAGCTACATCAATCTACTCTATTTGTATTCTTACAATATGGATCATCTTGTGAAAGTACTAGTACTGATTATTGTTAAGTTACTGTCGTCACTAGCATTAGGACAGGCCCCGGTTGCTCCACCGGTGGTTGCTCCACCGTGTGAATTTCCAGCAATTTACAACTTTGGCGACTCAAATTCAGATACCGGTGGGATATCTGCTGCCTTTTGGCCTATTACCGAGCCTCATGGAATCAATTTTTTTGGAAAGCCTGCTGGGAGGCAATGTGATGGCCGCCTTATCATAGATTTCATTGGTATGCATGTTTGATCGTTTCGATTATTGATTTTAATGAAGTAGAAAAGGAACTGACTGGTTCATTAACTTGTAAATGTGCAGCTGAGCATTTAGACCTACCATATTTGAGTCCATATCTTGACTCACTAGGCACAAACTTTCGACATGGTGCAAACTTTGCCACTGGAGGATCAACCATTCGTAGGCCTAATGAGACTGTCTTTGAGAATGGCATGAGCCCTTTCTCACTGGACATTCAAATAATCCACTATGACCAGTTTAAGATGCGCTCCTATGATCTGTATTGCCAAGGTAACATGAAATCAAGCAACATTTTTATTTCACCTGAAGTATGTGTATCAATATGAATTCTAATTCGCTTATTTAACATGGTCGAAAATCAGCTGGAAATCAATTGACCAAATATAGACTTCCTAGGCCAAAGGAGTTTTCTCATGCACTATACACATTTGATATTGGCCAGCACGACCTTGCTGTTGGTCTCAGAACGCTTACTTTCTCTCAACTCCGTGCTGCGATTCCAGACATGGTTAATAAACTTGCTGCAGCTGTTACAGTAAGTTTATGACCAAAACCAAGCCTTCTTTGATACATTCTGCCTGAATCCCTGATTGCAAAGTTTTCAAATATTTATACAAAAGTTTTAAAACTAAAAATAATAAGTGAAAGTTGCAAGCAGATATATATTAAGTCAGGCGATGTTACTAAAATGCTGCGAATCAACCTTGCAGAACTTGTATCAGTTTGGGGCAAGATCATTTTGGATTCATAACACAGGACCAATTGGATGTTTGCCAGTATCAACTATGAATGTCAGGAACCCAAGTCCTGGATATTTGGACAGATATGGGTGTATCAATGGCCACAATGCCATAGCTAGGGAGTTCAACCAGCAGCTTCTAGCTAGAGTGCGTGGATTAAGGACTGAGCTTCCACGCGCCGCTGTGACATATGTTGATATATACTCCGTGAAGTATCACTTGATCAGCAATGCAGAAGCCTATGGTATAGTACAAATTTCTTAAAGTCAGGATTGTGAGTTAAAGTCTCTTAATAGCCACAACTAGTATAATTGATGTATTTATTTTTAGTTAAAAAAGAGCAACATGCAAGAAAACATTTCATTGTACTTGTAATATACATGAAGTTAACAATAACCAAACATTCTGCCAATTTTATGCTGTGATTTTTTTTGACAGGATTTATGGATCCCATGAAGATATGTTGTGGAGTTCACCAAAACAATGTTCATGTTGGATGTGGAAGGAGAGCAATCATAAATGGCTCTGAAGTTTTCGGCTCAGCTTGTATCGCACCAGGTTCGCACATCAGCTGGGATGGACTTCACTTCACTCAAGCTGCGAATCATTGGGTCGCAAATCACATTTTCAACGGCTCATTCTCCAATCCTCATATTCCTATAACTCATGCATGTCATAAGCGTTGAGAATACTAATTATGCAACTAAATGTTCTATGGTGAAATGTTTAGTCTCTAAAAAGACTTCTCTGTCTTTATGTTCATGTAACTTCCTTGAAAAGCCTTAAGAACTTAAACCTGCCATAACTCCTGGCAAATTGAACATGCATGGTTTCTATGAAATCCCAGTTCTTGAGTTTTATAGATGGTTATATCAGAATCAGAAACCAGTAAACTCATTTTTCACTTTATAATTTCGACATTAATTAATTAAGTCAGCACGGCTAGAAAACATGATTCGGGTAAGAATGTTGAAGATCAAGTGTAAGTTTATGTTTAGTTTGTGTTTAGCAAGATGAACTAATAATGCCGCTGAAACATTATACGATGAATGTTACGACTAGTTGATTAGGTGATTGGTAAATGATCATTCACCTTAATTTTGTATGTGTTAGAAAAGTGAATACGGGTTCGTTGTTTGTAGAATTGAATCCGTGTATGTACAAACTACAAACCAAAGTGAAACCATATACACAAATATTTCAAAACATTGTCAATGTCATCACACAAAGAGTACTAAAGTTGCGAGATTCTATGCGACATCTATGGTAAACGTAATTATGCATTCTGATAAATGCAATTGGTTCCGGAAAAGTGTCTTTCCGTTTCCATTTCCATAAATTATTGCATTAACCAAATCAATTTTGAATGATTATTCAAATAATTCCAAAATGAACTCAAGTAACCAAAACTAACGAATAATTTTGTTCAACTATATTAGTACAGTCAATCTATGGTAATTACTACTTTACCAACCTATAAATACTACACATATCCAATGATCTCAGCATCAAATACTTTTCTCAAAAAAGGAAAAAAATAAAATCAAATACTCACATTCCCAAGGTTACACAACCATGATCACTCTTACCACGACGAAGTATGTTCTGGTCACATTTCTTGTCCTAACAGCCAACTTCTTACCACAAGTAAAAGCATTTTGTTTGTTCGGTAAAAAACACATACATGTCGTTAACTACCTCGACCCCGATCATATGAAACTCCGTTGCCAATCTAGAGACACTGATTTAGGCACTCATGATCTAGCCCCAGCTGGTGATTTTAGCTGGAATTTTTGTAGATCTTTGTTCGGCACTTTGTTCTTTTGTCACTTGTATTGGGGTACGAAAGATGTTAGTTTCGACGTCTATAATATGCTTATGGATAAGAAATGTACACTTGATGGGCACTGTTACTGGGTTGCAAAGACCGATGGAATTTACTTTGGTGGTGGTTATCATCCGGATCGATTGGTGAAAATGTATAATTGGGTTGATCATGGGATTCAGACTTTTAACACTAGTTCTTGAGTGTCTCGTAGGGCGTAAAGTATGCCGGTATCCAGTTGGAAAAGTATTATGTAAAAACGGTTGTCTGGTTTTCTGTACTTCTTCTATTTTATACAGTCTGAATTGTATTTCTTCCATCGTAGTATCTGGTTTAACTAGTCTATTTTCTGAATCATTGGTAGCCAGTATATCAGATTACCAGTAAAGTGGACTAAGTTCTTGGATTTAATGGCTTGTTGAAATCTTGTTATCATGCTCTGAAATCTGGTAAATCAAGCCTGAGAGTTACACTACACTCAAAAGTTTTTAGTAGGATATATTTCCTAATGTCAATACTCATTACTCAATATAGTTCTCGATTTAACATGACATTATGCAATTGATGAAATTCAATTACGTACGCCAATAAAGATGAATTGCAGTATTCAATCTCATGTCGAAACTCTGGGAAAAATCTTTCAATAAATATACATATAAATAGGTACATAGTGGTTACACAGTGCAATTGCGCTCAACACTATAAGCTACTACTATTATTACAAGATACTCCTCAGATTGCAGAAAAATGGAAAACGCAAGTTTGGTGCTACACTTTATAATTGACACTAAGTGTTCATCATTCTATTTGTTATGGAACTTATACGTTAGGCTGAGGAACATTAACTCTTTACACTTCCAGCAAAACAGCATCACTGGCGGTAATTCTCAGGAAGGGGGACAACCCGGTGAAAGGGCACTGACCTTTGAGGCAAAGATCCATCCTCTTCATCGTCGTCAAATTCCAAAATGAAACTGTATCAAACCCAAAAAACTCAGATTCTTTCTAGTACTGATGTCATAATGTTAAGAAAGCAAGTTGAAAAGTAAAACTGCTTACTCGTCTGCCTTCCTCTACACCATACAAATCACGATGAGCCATGCAGCACAAGTAATTAGTTAGTAATCAATTAATTAAGCTGTATTTGCAACTTGACAAGTAATCGGTAATACCTTCCGCCCTTGGACAACAGTTGCTTTATATAGTGCCGTGGTTTCCGGATAAACTGCCAGGACATGTCTTCCAGGAGGAAAATCATGGGCACTGGAGGGATCAGTCCGCTTAGGAAAAGGAATGATGTGTGACACATGCAGCTTGTATTTTCTGAATGTAGCATGAGAATACTATTACATACCCACCAACTTAAAAGTGATTAACAAACAAGATCTTTCAGAACATCGAAAGAATAAACATTTCCCATCATACAAGTAAATCCAAATGTTTAGGATATCTAGATCATTCAGACTTGACTGGCATATGCTCCAAATGAAGAACATCATGTAGAATTTAAACTCATCGTATACTACTCAGAAAGTGTTGAAAACGTCTACTGCTAGTAAATTGAATGTAAAGTGTTTTATGGATGTAATTCTCATGACATATCATATGTGCTGCCTTATTTGGGCAGTGCAACAAATTAACGTATTTAAGGAGGCATGAGAATCAGAAGAGGAAAATAATATACTAGAACTAACTCACTATGAATAACAAATTAACTCGTAGGGAAGTAGAAAGACAAATTTAAATCACAGAAGAGAGAAGACAGTACAAACCTCTGACCACTGCTCTCCTCATCGTCTCCCGGTTCTTCATCCAGGACTTCAACTCTACATTAGAAGAAAGAGAGAACAAATAAAGATGGTAAATTTTCCAGTTAATTGACCATCATGTACTACTGTTTAAAACTTTTAAAGATTTCTCAGTTTCTTTGACATGAATACAGAAGAGCATGTCAATGAAGGTCTCTAGAATTAAGAAAAAGCACTTACTCTTTTGTATCCTTGTCAACATTGATTACTTTAACAACAAACCACTCATCCTTAGCAGCATCATCTAAGGTGACCCTTGCTGCTACCTGAATTAATGTGGAAGGAGAGAGCATGCGCACAGTTAAAATCAGTAGGAGATCATGTATATGATAATCGTGCATTGATAAATCATTGGAGCTGAAAGCATACTTGTTCGCCCTTCATATTTGCAAATGCCTCCAATTGATTTAGTTGAGCTCGCTGGGCAGGAGACATTCTAGGGATATCTGAATCGGCCTTTCTCTTCTTATTGTTTTCTACAACAAGTAAAATTTCAAGGTCAGATATAAAAAGTAGAATCAAGCTCCATGGTCAAAAAATTCCAAAGATGAATTAATTATCACTACATTTTATGCATAGTTTTCATGTAATACAAGATCATGTTGTTTTACGTGCTAAACTTATTAAGTATCACAATCCAATATATGCCTTGATAGATCATACTATTAGACAGAATATGGTCAGAAAATCATGTAATGTAATTATCATATAAGCAAGAAACAATACTCTATCAATGTACACATATTGCAGGCACAGACCATTTCTCCTGCGCTGTTGGGCTGTTCCATGCGGTATTAATCCATCCAACTGTCCTAACAATTGATTGGCGACGCTGCAAAGAAAGAACATCACTGAGAGCTATGCATAGACATCAATATTTCGAAGTTATCAAGATAAGGAGATCATGGTGGTGTACACACTAGTACAAACATATGCCATATTGAGTGCATGGTTGTTGGCTTGTTGCATCTGTGCCTTTTTGCATTCGAGTATTATGTATGTGAGCTTAGATGAGAGTGAGACACTAAATTCACTAGTTTCTTTGAATTCTATCATAAAAAATGCAGAAAAAGTTCTGCCTAATGAATTTTCAACAAAAAGAGAAAAATGAAGTACAATAGTGACATACACCACTTCATTCTCAGACATCTCTTTGGCTTGAGTGTATAAGATCTTGAGCCTCGCCAATGATGTGTCACCAGGTTTTTCTACCACCTCTGGAGCTGCATTCAGGAGCCATTGAAAATTTTCTTTCAGAAGTCATAAGGTGAAAATTTGAATTTAAAAAGCAAAAGAGAAAAGCAAGTTTCTATGATACTGCATTTAATAGCCCTTGCAAGCCTAAGTAAATTAAAGATGCATCAAGAATGATAATATATAGATCAAAGATTTACTGGCTAAAAAGATTTGCAAACAATCACCCACCGTTGCCATAAGCATTTCAGAATGGAAAAAAAGACACAGAAAACAGAGTAAACTTTAAACATGGAACGGTTGCAGACGTGGTGCAACATTTATTACCATGCAATAAGGACAAAGAAAAAGGTTCATGGAATTCCCTTTCCCAGCTTAATCTGGAAAAATATAGAATATCACCAATACAAAGCCAAAAAATTTAAGACATGCTGATACAAGAATGTCAAACTACATTATTCAATTCATTTCCTAAACCATTGAAACATCCTGCATTTGACAACATATGCAAACAAAGTGGTACTCCACCGAGAACTATCATAATGCCTCTAACTAACAACCACAAATCTCCAGATACAGCCAATTACCTACCAACTCTAGATTTCCCAAATCCTCGCGGATAGCATACTATATCTCATTATCTCTACTTTCTAAGCTTTCCTTTGACACTGATTCACTCCATCAAATACACAAAGCCACCAAAATCCAGTACACACAACCTAAAAAATCGTAGCTTTCAAATGTATGCAATGCATTAACCAAATTTCATCACGATTCACAACCCAGTTAACTCCGATTTCCATAAATGAATAGTCTTTCACCATTTTATACATCTAACTCCACATACACCAGCAATCATTTCAATTTTCAACAAATGTACATTACCAAGTGATCTCATCAAACCAAATCGTTAACCTAATAAACTACCGGATCAAATACTCACCACTTATATCATTAACTCCTCCTCAACCGTTTCAATTATAATAAAAAAATCACATTATCATTAATCATTACTCAACTAAATGTCTAAATCACAAACTTTGACAATTCACGAAAAATAAGGAACAAAATCAAGAATACGATCATACAACACAGTGAAATAGACTCACTGGTCTGTAGCTTCTTGTGCATCTTATGGATCTCCATAAGCACTTCTTCCTGCTCTTTCCTCAGCCGATCGAGCTCCTTCGAGTTGTCCATTATTCCGGCAGCGTCCGGAGACGACATCGTTTCTGGTTGATCAGCGTTTGACAACAGTATCGGACAAAGGTTCTGAAATTGGCGTTTTTTTTTTTCGAGGAAGAAAGGAATCGGAATGGTAATTAATTTGGAAAGCTATTTTATATGGTTTTGAAATAAGGTGAAAAGGAGATATTTTGGATGAAGAAGTGTATGCTATAAATGTGTGTTTTTTTCTGGTCAATGTGGAATTTTCGATGGTTTTCAATTCGGAAAGGAGACAATATGCGGTTGAGATTGTTAGTTGGGCTGTGGGAGTTGATCGAGTAGCAGGTGGATGCCACGTGTATAAGTCGGGCGGGTAGATCAAGTCGCAGATACGGAGGTGGCGAACTTATTGGAATATTAGTAGAATATTTATAATCGAATAAGTTATGTTTTATTTAACTCACTTTTTTATTTTATACGAAACAATCGCATGTATAAATGACCTAAAATTATATATTTATTGCTTTAAATTTAGACTTAATATTCTTGACGATAATGTATTAAATATTTTATGTTTATTTTTCCCCTTAAAGTTGGACAATATGCCTAGAGCATGATGAAGTCAAATTTTAAGCTCGGAGTGCAAAGTTTGTATGAAATTGGGAAATTATATGATTATATATCCCAGCTCAAAAAATGACCCCGGTAGATGAAATGTTTGAAAAAAAAAAACGATCTAAAACAGTATCATATCGACCTGAAACTGTATCATTGTGTATAAATAATACAATTTTCACACCTAAGACTGTATATCGTTAAAATTGTATATTTAGTGTGACGATATACAATTCTTTTATTGTATCATATAATGTCTATGCAAATAATACATCGATCAGTTTTTGAAAACAAATTCCAACACGTTACCGGTGGCTCGTCATTTTTCTCGAGGCCTCAACTATCTAATCAGGTCAAGGTAAGTCTTGAGTCGGTATGGACTTGGACCATTTGAGTTTAGGTCGGGTCTAGGCCCATTGTCTCTTTGGAAGATTTATAGTTTGTAACTATAAATCCTGGTCCAGTGATAAGGGAATGGACTAAGATCAGCCCAAATATGTGACTACTCAAAATCAAAAGGATCCGAAATGGCCGGCAAACAACGACAAAATTTAAAAAACAGGTGACAACTGCTAAACTGGTGCTAAATTTTAAAAAATGGCAGATCATTGTTAACTCATAAGCTTAATCAGCTAAAGTTAAGAGGAAAGTTATGCCATAAGCTAAAATTTAAGAGCTTATAGACGGAAGCCAATCAAAAGAGCATCGATCAGTATCCCTATAGGAGATGGCCTATTTATGTCTTATGAATTAATGATCGTGGGACCAACTTATGTGTCATTTAACTAACCTAAATGTTATGTATAAAATGGGAGTTTTTGGTTTTTATCAAGAGTTAGAGTTTTACTACATAAATTCAACTTAAGTTCTAAATTAAATGTTTTGAATAATGTTTCGATCTAATTTGAGTCGGGCATTTGATTTTAAATGAACTAACACTTTCAACTATTGAAAATCATATAAATCCTCTATAAAAAGATATTTTTAAACTGTTTTGATTCTAATTTAAGTACAGTTCAAGCAACACTATGTTATTTATTCCATAAGCTTTTACTTACATTAAATTAGAGTCTGAAACTCGTAATGTACACATGCCATATGGAAAGAATTCATCCATTTTTTATAAAAATTGGCCCCCAACATACATTTTTAACAAAGGGTTGTTGTAAGAAATACAACATTTATGTTATCTTGACAATCTTTATGAACCATGGTTTCTAAAACATTGTGTAGTGTTTACATTTATACTTATTTATATAATGTTAATTATACGATATAAAAGTATAATAATCTTATTAAAAAAATTAATGTTCATCATATGACATACCATCCAAAGCAAAGCCACTTAAGAACCAAGTCCAATGTGATGCCAAAGGCCCATCCCTACCCTGGCGCATTTAGTTAATCCTTAAGTAAGTTATAAGCACAAAATATATACTCACGTCTAATTTTATCCTAACCTTTAAAGTTAAAGCACTTATAGAAGATAATACATCTAGACGCCATCGTAGCATTCGAATTGATAATATGCAATCACATCTCCTCCACATCTTCTTGCTCGCAAGTTACCTCTACTGTAGTAAAACCACTACAGTCTGAATTTAGCATCACAAATGCAAATATGGCCTTTTCCATATCATTTATTATTATGAATTGTCATTGTCCAGAGGTCACGGATTCAATTCTCCAAAATAATGAGTTTATTTTATATATATAAAATGGTAATTTGAATTTAATAAATAATAATTAATTTTAACATATTCAATTATATAATTGTAATAATGTATAAATGAAATTATCAACACCCTATAAATAGACTTGTTAAATCTTTGAATTAATTTTAATTCTCATCGCCAGTGGAACCCACCTGGTAATCCAGTCTTGTTCCTCCACCATCATTATTCGTCAAAACAAACACAGCAAAGAACACACATTTTATTGCAATTAATTAACCAACCTCCAATAATTGCAGCCATTTCCCACAACAATTGCATCTCCTTTCTCCATCACCTTCTCTAAATTCTGTCCCTTTAACTACTATTGCTCCTCTTCACTTCACCACCTCAATCTTCTTCAAAACCTTGGACCACAGACACAATCAAAACCTGGGTGGTCCAGTCAATCTGTTTGTAAAAGGTGGCTCCATCAGATTCTGATTCTAAAGGTACTTTATTTTCATGCCGAATCTTGAATCCTGAACTGGGTTTTAATTGTATATGTATGTTGGAATGTAAAATTTGTTTCTTGATTTATGCTTTGCATTTCATCTTTGAACTAGTCATACTCACATATCAAGGATTTTTTAATTTTTTTAATATTTTCTATGCATTACTTGATGAACTTGAATTGGGATTTGAATTTCACACTCGGTTTTTATTTGCTTTGATTTAAGCTATTAACTAAGTACTAATAACTTGTTAGGATTTTTTAGAAGAAACTATTGTTAGACTTCATTGGATCGATTGGGAACTGACTGATACTAATATCTCAGAGTGAAACTAGCTATAGCTGATTTCAGCGATTCGGAGCAAGGATTGTAAATAGAAATGATGGGAACGCCTCGTACGCCTCATAGGCGGGCTACCATGTCCAAGTAATTCCTCAGCTCTAGCATTGTTCTGTTACTAGAGAGCAATCAAATTTGTGATATGGTAAAAGCATCCATAGTAATGTGTTTCGTTAATGTGGTTGCAGTATGAACGTAAGAAGGACGAATGAGACGATGAGGCTATTCATTACGACCTTTGTGGGAGTTATATTTGGCTTCTTTCTAGGGGTCTCCTTTCCTACAGTTTCATTAACAAAGGCATGTACTTTCTAGTTTCACCGTTGGTGCTTGTTAATGATATTTTGGTTTGGTGCAAGATCATTTAGCTTTTTGCATGGTTTATCTTTTTTCTCCAGCTAAATATACCAACTAGTATCTTTAATTCTATGGATCTTCCTTATACGGAGGACAAGTATTCGGGTCTCTCGACTCAAGCTTTGCTAAATGTTTGGTCTTCTCTCAAAGGCCGGAGAGGAATCCCGCACAAGTTCAATAAAACTAAGGTGAGCAAAATCATGCATGAGTCATCAATTTGCTAATTGTGAGTAGTCTTTGATTCGAAAGAATGTTCACATGCTTCACCCCTCTTATTAGGCACTTAGTGTTGGTTATAACATTCCTCTTAGTCATTAGGAATCATTCGGAAAGTTATCTGAAGCATCATTCAATGTGCTAATACCATTTGTGTGAGTGAAACTCTTTGAGGAATGTTAGTGTATCATACTATCACAGCTCTGTTCTGCAGATTCTATCTTAACCTCCCAGATTACTGAAGTACATCATGATTTTGTTGGTTTTAGCAACTTCAGTTGTTAATCTTACCAATTTTATAATGTAATTCTTGCTTTCCCAGTCTTACATGCCATCACGCGTATTCGCGTAATGAGCTTCTTTAGAACTATCGGCCATCTCTCCAAACTCCAAAGATATGCTTTCATTCATGTGTAAAACATTACATTTGCTTGACCCTGTTATTAATATGCAGATCTGGGTCCCAACCAATCCTCGAGGTGCTGAGAGATTACCACCTGGTATTGTAGTACCCGATTCTGATTTCTACACTCGCAGATTGTGGGGTCTCCCAGGTGAGGTGCGTGATTGAAAATTTCAAAATTTATTTTTGTAAATGGTCAATTTGTTGAATAATCGAGCAAGAACACATTGAACACTGAATAGTCAGGCTTTCCCTACTCAACCATTAGGAAGAAGCAAAACTAAAACCTTTTTTCACTCTTCTAAGTTGTAAGTTGTAACACATGTGGTTATGTTGAGATCACCACGTATGAACATACATTGAAAATACTATGATCAGAGCGTCTGAAAATTTAGAAAGGGAGAATTAAAATGATATATGCTAATGGGCTTTTATCATTGGTTGCACAGTTTATTTAGTACTGCTCACTAATTAGTCTGCTGCGTGGTATCGGGGTATTCAGGTTTAGGTACGAAAGCAGCTTGGTCATGGAGAAATATGTTTATCTAGCAAATTTAAGTGGAAGGACTTACTTTATTATTAATCCCAATTTTGATTAAATGTATGGGGCTTTGCAGGACTTAATAGTTAAACCAAGATACCTTGTCACCTTTACTGTTGGAATTGCACAGAAAAACAACATTGATGCAGCAGTAAAGAAGGTAAGAAAACTCCCCTTTTCCATGTTCTGAATGGCTACGCACTTGTTCTTTCACGAGTAGATGTGCTCATTGCCTGACAAAGTTCTTACAGTTGACAGAGAACTTCCAAGTCTTGTTGTTTCATTATGATGGCCGAACAACTGAATGGGATGTATTTGAGTGGTCAAAACGTGCTATCCATGTGAGTGTGCGGAAGCAAACCAAATGGTAATAATAATAGTAAACTTCCCTGCCATCATGTTGGTTTGAGAAAACAACATAGATGTGATTCTTTGTATCTTGCTAGGTGGTATGCAAAGCGTTTTTTGCACCCTGACATTGTGGCACCGTATGACTATATATTTATCTGGGATGAAGATCTGGGGGTAGAAAATTTCGACCCGGAAGGGTGAGTGAGCAGCAGTTTATAACTTGCTGTACTTTCTATAATTTTTGTTTTCTTAAAATAAATTTTAAATATCCCTGTGTTATTCTGAAAACTTCTTTTGGATACAAGTGCTTGCTAAACTTACATTCCTGGCAGATACATTAAACTGGTGAAGAAGCATGGATTAGATATTTCACAGCCTGGTTTATCGGCAGACAGTGGGATGACATGGCAGATGACAAAAAGGCGAGAGGATACTGAAGTTCACAAGTATGAACTTTGCCATCTTATACTTTATCATCATCTGTTTTTTTTCGTTATCATATGTTTATTATTTAAATTTTACTACTTCGCTTACAGGGACACAGAGGAACGATCAGGGTGGTGTACAGATCCTCATTTGCCACCATGTGCTGCGTACGTAGATCCATCTGTATTTGACGATTGGTTGCTAGTAATATTCATTTAATTGCCTGTTAGCTACAAAAGAATATTCTGAGTATCTTTCATGTGGTACAGATTTGTTGAAATCATGGCTCCCGTCTTTTCTCGTAGTGCATGGCGTTGTGTCTGGCACATGATTCAGGTACCGATACAGCGATACTCTCTATAATTTTTAACTCGTAAGCATGTGGCATAGAGCCTTATCGTGGAGACTTGAGAAGAACGATACACTTATCTGGGAAACTCTGGAAAACTGAGTTGTTGTCGTTGAATTTTGATTGTTGGCCTTGCTTTTAGTTTACATAATATGGAGCCAGTTTTATCTTCTTCTAATATATTTCTTACCTCACAATTAAGATGTCTGAGTGGTTTGTAATTATCACTTTGGAATATAAAATCTGAAAATTACTGGCATTTGCTACAGAATGACTTGGTCCATGGATGGGGTCTTGATTTTGCTCTCAGAAGATGCGTGGAGGTAAAATTCTCCCTTCCATGCTATGAATCCTGCTTCCTCCTACACCGCAAGTCAGTAAATAATTCACTGTGCTCACTGCATCTTTTTGTAAAAGCAGCCAGCCCATGAAAAAATAGGCGTTGTTGATTCTCAGTGGATCGTGCACCAGACTGTTCCTTCACTCGGTAACCAGGTATGTCCTGATATATCGTAATCATCTCAAGGGGATCAATATATTCACAAGTCCTAATTATTAAATTTTTTTCTTATTTTTGGAAAAACTAATTGTTGTTACTTTTGTTACAGGGTAAGGCAGAAAAGGGCAAGGCGCCGTGGGAAGGGGTATGTGACAAATTATAAATCATCTAAAGTTTATTTCTTGTTCTAGAATCTAGACAGTGCATTTTTCGACCTCGCAAGTTCATTCATCTTGTGGTAATAGCTATCGAAGTGTTCTTTTATACGACTACCTGTATCGTTTACACTTTCATTTATTTTTCAGGTTCGAGATAGGTGTAGAAACGAATGGACCATGTTTCAAGATCGCCTTATAGCAGCTGAGAAGTCGTATTATGAGGCACTGGGAATGGACCCACCTAATTCAACACTCGTTAATTAAGGAGGGAGTTTTGCTTAGAATTTTTGGCATCAGAACTAGTTTTGAAACTGTTGTATGTAACTCTGGCCTGTTATGTTAATTTTGCTCTTTAATGTATGAAGTAACTAATTGTAGAACACTGGCTTACAAGAATCAATCAACTGGAAATGATATACCCTACAGTACATACAATGGGGAGAGATCTTCCTAATTTCTCAGTTCAGTTCTTCTCCTCTTCCCCCCTTGTACCCATGTCAGACTCGCTTGGTCCCCATTGTCTCAATCTCTAATGTCCGTCTCCAAGAATGGTAGTGATGGAGGATTCTACTTTAGACAAGATGAGACGCATTGGCAGTAGTGGAGGTTTTCGTGGTGGAGTAAAATTATATAAATAATATAATTTTAATCGTTAGTCAAATAAACACTACAGGTATGGTATGAAAATTGTAGTAGTACCAACCACCTACTTGATTCTATACTTTATTTACCACTAACTTTTCAGTTCAATGAATTTTTATTAATAAAAAATTCGTTACATAAATGCGTAACTTTTCAAACAATTTAACTGTTTGAGAAGCTAATCAAGTTGGCTTATTCAAAAAGAAAAACTACATAACCAGTTACATTTGAGTACCAGATATGCTAAATCCTCACAATCAAGGGGTCTCGTCACTAGGTACAACCACTAGTGTGTACGGTACAACTTCAAGTCACAAACATTTCAAACCAGTGAAGTGAAAACTCTCAAAAATCAAATCTCCAAAAAATTTCAAATCTTTCTTCCGCTAAAAAATCCATTCACCCATCACCATCATTTCCCGCTTCGAAGCTTAATGCAACAATGGAGGAGCCTTCTTCACCGGACTACAACAACCCCGACGAATGGGAGTTAGTAAACGACGCCGGATTCGTCTTCCACCGCAAGAAACGCTCGACTCTCGATCTTGCCGCCGCCCCTCAGCCACCGGATCCGGCGGCGGAGAGGAAACGCCGCCGACAGAGGAAGAAGAGGACGATTCTGAAGCTCAGGGAGAGGTTTCTGAGAGAGATTGCTCATTGGGAACTTTTGTCGAACACCTTGAAGGCGTTGGAGAATAGTGCTTCTCAGAGAGAAGAAAGTGTGAATCCTATGTCGTGTGATGCGCCTTCCAGCTCCGAAGAACCTTCGGAGTCGAATTCCGGTTTTCGGAGGATTGTGGATGATCTCGTTTGTCAGGTAGTGTTATGTCAGTTTGAAGGTTTTGACCTAGATTTGTGTGTACATGTTCTGATTTGGAATACATTGATTTGCAGGTTGAGAAGCAGGAGGGAATAATTCGGGATGTGTCAAAATTATGCGACTTAGCTGAGGAACTATGCAGAGCAAGAGATGAAAGGCTGAAGCGGAAGTTTTCGGACCTGCTAGTTTGGGATCCATCACCAAGTGAGATCATGGGAGCTCTATGTGAACGGTAGACGAATATCCTTAGTGCATATCATTTAGCTAAACGGATTACTAAATCTTGAAGTTGATTTAAGTTAACCACAGGTTTTAAAAATTGTATCTTGTGTGTATTCTGCTGTAATGGTGCGGTTTCATTGATTGGTTCAGGTTGCTGTTTGTAAATGTAGTTTTCTAGATTTAGAAACGTGATTTTTAGTAGCTTGTGCAATGATTGAACAGCGAGTTATTTAAGGGTCCTCTGGTGCTCAAGAAATGAACTGTAGTTTGATGCTTATGTGCTGCCACAATTGCCTTGTGTTGTTGATTTGTTGATTCCAGGGATACCGAGTAGAGATCCTCTGTCGAATGCCTTGGGGGAAGGCTTAATTTGTCGTCTCTGTGTAGCAGATGTAATGTTAATCCTATTCATTGTCTTCTGAACCCCTAACAAGAGCATCTAGATATGCTTATAGTAATTATAGTAGAGGGTGAATGGTTGATGGAGCTATTGATTGGTTTGTATTACACCTTTGACACAGTAGTCTTGGATCTCAAGTGATACAATTAAACATCCCCCAAGAGGCCAAGAATGTCTGTGATCTAGTCATGTGTCCAAGCTTTTGGTGATAACTTGTCTGCTCAGGTTCAGTCATTTTCTGAATTTGAAACTTAATGATTGCCTATTTTACGTGCAGATTGCATTATCTTGAAACACAGTTGTGCTTACTGGGAATGTTTCTGCACTCTTCTTTTTATCCATGTCCAGAGGCTAAATCGTTGTTTTAGGAATAAGAACAAATATTCATCCGAAGCTCTTTTATTATAGTTAACGTAGTAGGGGCTCTTCATCCTGTTGTCTGCTGCATCACATAAAAATAGATGTTTGTAATGTTCTCATGACATTTGGATGGGTGATATGACCTAGTTCCTGTAGTGATGTCTCAACTTCCATTGTTAATGTTCCTGCTTGATTGAAGTACTGACTGCTTGCTTATACAAAAGGTCCCATTATAATCTTTGTCAGGTTGTCCATGTCTCTTTCCTTAAACAAATATTACTCTTCGGGATTGTTCCATTTTATCAGTGTTGATGACAATGTTCCAGTTCTCTGCCAATTTTCCAAAGCACTTTGCTCAATATCCTCAATCAAATTACTAACCAGTCTTGACAATCTTGGCAGTGATCATTCTGAAACTTTTTATTATTTTCATTGCAAGCAACAAGGATGTACAACGACTATTTCAAATGAAACCCAATCAAAAATAAGAGATGGAAAGATAATATTTTAAATATCGATCAACGATTATATTATAAACTCAAGCTATGGCTGGTGTTATTTTGACATAGTTGCAAGATCAATTTCATTCAGAATTGGGGGCATAACTTGAACTGGCTGGAAAATGAAACCAGCTTTACTGCATGCATCTTCCAAAAGCTTAGCTTGTGATGGTCCTTCAGGGCAGAATACGACTACAGCACCTCCACTGCCTGTAAATTTTGATGCTGCTCCAATCCGTCTAGCAACTTCAACCATCTCTATGTTCAGGGCTCCAAGTGCATCATCACCAAACATTTTTCTAAGCACACCACAAACTCGAGTCAGTACTCAATATGCTAATAGGAAATTATACTACAGGATTGAAGCATGGACACACAAATAGATCAAAAGGATTCAATCTTTGCCAGGCCAATCAAATGCATGTTTGCAAGATAAGACAACGTATGGTGACAAAGAGTGATTAATAGTTTAATACACCCTTACCTTCGTAAGTCGAAGTTATGATTCATGAGGCTTGCAAATTTGGCATAATCCTTCTCAAATAGTGCAGCCCGTCCTTCCAGGGCAATATTTGCAACATCTTCCATTGAAGATATAATGAATTTATCACCATCTAACCACCTCTGACGAACTGTACTATGTACCTGTAATGCAAGAATTCGTTCGATATATGATCTCAGATCTAGAAATGGTAGCCATTATGCACAAAATAAAAAATAAAGTGCTGGAGATAAGTACAGTTGACTGCAATTCTCTTCCCTAAAACTTATACAAAACATGCATCCTTAGAGAGCATACACGGTGAAACAATACCATCCATCCACATTGATATAGGTAAAATATGAATAAATTTATTTCTGCTTCATCCATCAATCACCAAAAGTTACAAAACAGAAATAGATTTGTTATATTAACCATGCACATTTTCATCTACCTTTCTAGAGCATTTGATAAAATTGAGACTTGACGAGGACGCATATTACCTTGCCAGAATCACTCGGATTTTCGGCATAGACCAGATACAGAGGTGGAAGATGCTCAATATCAAGAGGTATATATTCACCGTACCCAAAGTCTTCCATATGTTTCTTGTTGAAGTCCTGATCAGAGATAACATCAAGATTACCATTTACGACAAAATCGATTTTTTTTGTTGCTATAGAAACAGAATTGCTAGTTTCATCACATACCATATAGACAACTCCTCCATAAACCTGAGCTACTCTATCTTGGAGACCAGCAACAATACCGAGTTCCTTCTCTGCATTAAGGATGAGGTTTGGCCGGACCTCAACTCTTATCAAGTGCCTTACTTCATAAAAGTCAAGAAGGCAGCTAAGAGCAGCACATACAATTGCACTGGAACCAGAAAGTCCTGTCTGATATAAGAGAACTTTAATTAGGGCCATGACTGTAGAGACCAAAAATACATTTTCAAGAACACCACCAGTACGTCAAATGGATCACTAATTTTGCAAATTAAGTCATTTACACCAAGCAAACTGAGACTATAACGGAAAGGGAACAAAATCAGTGAGACTTCCGAAATAAACTTTCAGATTTCATGTCGAGCATACCAGCTAGGTATGTACACAAAACAGTAAAATAGATAGAGCACTATGGACGACTCAGAATTTTCAGTTGAGCAGTTCATTATTAAGTGGTTCAAGGGGAATGAGAAGGTACAATGCCTAGATAACAAGTTATAGGTATTTGTTTAGTGAGTTCAAGCATTCGCAGGCACTTCAATTATCTGAGGTCCAGAGTAGTCAAGGCCAAAGTTGCACCAGGTTAAAGATAATTCACTTTCCATTCCTAACTCTAACCTAACTTACAAGAATGCAGATGAAATCTTATAACATCCATCTATCTTACAAAAATGCCGGTCTAAGTTGTTATAACTTATAACATCTAGACATGCTTAATCTATCAGGCAAGGGAATATCAAACGACCAAGAGTAAAACTGAAAGGTTAAAAGTTCAACCTGGCGAGGGATGTTCGTATCGTAAGACAATGTGAAATTCCCCTCGTGCAAACTGATGCCACTATCCTTGCAATAATTATGAAAAATTCTACAAATTGCCATCAACAAACGCACTCCTCCATAGTAACCATCGCTCTGCAACCGATGCACCTGTTACAAATAACATAACAATCAAATCATCAATCAACTTCCTTCATTGTTACACTCAGTCCATCTAGACCTCAAACAGATTCGAGCTGACAAAATTCAATCAAATCAATATGTTAAAACACCAAAACCACGCGAGGTGTGACATATATAACACCAGAAACCAAAATGCAGCTTAGCTAAATTCAACACATAATTAACAACGATCATTCAAACCCAAAATTGCATATCCACTTAAACACCACCAGCCAACCATTGAAATCGGAATAAACAACAGTATACATACCAAATGTGGCAGAGACTCGAATTGCACGAGATCGTGAGTAGGATGAGGAAGGATGGTGAGATCCTTAGAGGGTTCCAATTTGACCGAGGCATAAAAATTACCGAGGCTAAGTGAAATAGTGCGGCCATTATACACATCGCTCGGATTGCCCAGTAACCCGATTCGCGCGTAAGCTCTGTGCTCGACTACGCCTTTCTCACTCGCCATTGTTGAATCGGGAAAATGTAATAGTGAAGCAGTGTCGAAAAATAAGGAAGAAAACCAGCGATTTTGAGTCCTGAAGAAATGAGAAATCGAAGAATTGGATGGACTCACCTGGGTAAATTGCACAATTTTACTCAACTTTTCACATTTAGAGCTAAAATACCCAAACCCTTTTCAAACATCCTAAATCCAAACAATTGGCCCAGCCCAGCCCAGCCCAGCCCAGCCCACTAACATGCATAAATAGGGCCGGTGCCGCATTGTTCCGAATTGATTTATTAGAAAAAATTCATTTCAAAGTCTACTAATTTTTCTTTTACTGTTTAGTATAAAATTAAAGTTGAATTGTTTACTTTCAAATTGAATTTTGTGTGGTATATTTGTACATAAAAATATAATTGAGTTGAACTTAACGTTAACGCACTTCTCTAAAAGGTTAGTTTTATAATTTTACAAAGTTAGTTTATTGAATTTATTTATTTACTAACTAATGCATGTATAGTATTGGGCGGCCCAATCATGGTTAGAGGCTTGGCCACACGAAATCGAACTCTAAGTCCGACCATTGAAAAGAGATATAAAAATAAAATTTGGCTTCAAATTATATGGCTCTTTCTTGTACCCTCATCTACACGATTCGGCTACATCATTGTGTGGAGTAGCAGTCCAAAATCCTAAAGACGAAAAAGAGAGTGACATGTGTGTTGTATTGTGCCCAAGGGCTGATGGCAGCGGACTTACCAACACCCTGTAACATTTCTTGTTCTCCTAATAGCTATTTAAGTGTTTTTTTATTACTTTCTCGGTTTTAAAATAAACCTCTTATTCATTATTGTTCAATAAAATACAGTAAAATGGAATGTGAGTGTTATTATATGGAAAGATAATAAATAACGAATAAAAGTTGATATCAAGTTGATGAAATAAAAAATCAAACTACATTATTAAAATGTAGAAGAGAATATAAATTTATGAATAAAAGATCGATGGATAGACAATTTTTTTATGTTGTGTTAGTCAAGTGGTGGTATTATAGACTCTGATTACGGAAACTGGAAATGTGAAACTTTTATTCGGCAGGAGGATAGATTTCATGGTTGATTATCGAACTCCACGCTTATGTCATTTAGTGTGTAGTATTGGCGTATCACGAAATATATCACAGTGACTTAAAACTCACAACAACTGGTGATCTTTCTGTCTTATGTTCATGGATGTTCCTAGACCAGCATCTTAAGTTTGCATTACACTGAAGTATGAACTCTACAAACAAATGCAGACAAAATATCGATGAACCACTTTATAGCCTTTCATGAAAAACAAAGGAGAAAATAGGTGTATTTGTTGTTAACTAGGTAAACTTCTTTGGACTTGTACATACATATGTTCCAAAAAAAGATAATTTATGTTCCCATAATTAAGGACAATAGATTATATAGAAATCATGAAACCTTATGCATATTTCCGGGTCAGGGCGAAGTCGGAAAATTCAAGTAGAGGGGCAAGTTAAGATTTCTTGTTAATTCAAAATTTATGAAAACATTATTAAAATCCAGAGAACTTAGAGAATCCTCCCTTGATTTAGTAATAGACTTAAATTATACTAGTCTTAAAGACATTACATAAGCTCTTACAAAATTTGGTGAAAGTTGTTGATTGCAGATTAAAAGTTTATGAATTCTTACACACAAAAGTGAGGTAAACTCAACTAATTTACTAGTAGAGCAATATTGTCTTTCTTTTCTCTTAATCTAGCATTGGGATAATTATAAAATTACAACTTTAATCATGATAGAAAGAAGGGAAATACTCCAAGCACTTGATATATCACTGTTGATAACTTCATTAAAAACTTTGATATACTCCCTTAATTTGCATATAAACTTTAAGCATCAATAAAAATATATATGGCCCATTCAAATATTAGATACATCCAAGCTATACAGTGTAACACAAGTTAGTTTCCATATAAAAATACAACATACACGTTATACTATGTTCTCTTCATTTGAACTGAATTGAACAAAATAACATGTAGGAGCTGAACTGTAGTATAAAAACTAAATAGAACTGAATTTAATTTAAATTGAAATTAATTGAGGAGGATCAATTTGCCCCCTTTGACACCTTACTTACTTTCGCCACTAACCCTAGTGTTTCGAACTTGCTTAGTCAAACTCAAATTCATTCACAAAGTCTCTAAAAACATCTCTTGTGGATCATGCCTCTAACGTCATCTGAATTTATGTGGCTTCTAAGTTCTATCTCATTTATGCAGTTTTCATGGTATCACAAGGGGGGTCCCTGGGTGTATTGCGACTTCCCAAATTATGCGAGAGAGACTATTCAAATTACAAACAACTTGTTCAAAGAACTAGCCAGGAAGATTCATATATACCAAATTAGTCCCATTCTTCTAAAACATCACCTTCACATATATAAGTACAAAATATTCTTTGAGTTTATGATGTGGAGTTGAGAAAGTCAGTCATACTTAAATTAAGTAGGACCAAAGACAACAATGTTGGGCATGGAATGTAGCAAATGTTGCTAAACAAAGCCAAAGAATATGCCAGGAGAATAAATTTAATACTAGTAAATTTGTTGCGTAAGGAAATGATAAAGCCATTGATATTACCAAGGAAAGATGCATGTAATTTTGCCATTTTGGTCAGCAGGCAAGAAACATAACCTCTGTTTTCCGCCACGATCTAAATCGTTCGGTCAATCCACAATCCACACACTTTATGGTATACTAGTCCACTATTTCTGGACTACTTTCCACCTAAATTCAAAAGGTTACAGTTATTATTATTTCCACCAAAAATATTTACTCAATCCGTCCGTCTTCAATGTAAATTTTTATTTATAATTTAATTAAACATTTTAATATACATATACAATTATTTTATTGTAAAAATTGGAACCGATTGATAGGAGGAAGTAATGATGGAACAACCTCTTCGAGAATGAAGTAATACTTCATCCGTTTCAACTTCATCTCCCGGAATTTTATTTTAATCCGTCTCAACTTCATTATCTCATTTGCTTAAATGAAAAATCTACATCATACTTTATACATTATATTTTCTATCTCTTACTTTATCTATGTGTTTTCAATTTTACTAATATATCTTTTATTTTATTTATTATTTTATATATTTTAATACTTTTTATTTTATTATATTTATTTTTCTCTTAAAATTTATATTCGGATCTATAAGAAGATGAATTCGGAATGATGGGAGTATATTATATGATAAAGTAGGCCTGCAACACTATTTAAAAATGAGCTTCTAATTGTTGTCATGGTTGATTTTTCAGATGCTATGTTTGACCATAATCTAATCTAAGTCATATAGAAAGATATATCATGGATTTATAATAACTACAAACACAATCATAATATACAGTTCCACTTATATTTAAGTATAAATTTAAGATTAATTTGTGTTTCACGGGGCCACATGAAAATTGAAAAACTGGAGATGGGAAATTATTGACAATGAAGTAATTAAATACTACTCAAACATTTGACTTAATAATTGGACTAGAGTGTATTAAGCCACATCAACATTAAATTTAAAACTTACCATGGATATGGATATTACTTATCGATTTCAGTACAATTAACACACATATCATCTTGAATTAAATTCTCAAATAATCTATCTTTTTAATTCTTTAGTTTATCACACCAAATTATTCAACGGCCACAAATAAATCAAGTTTTTAATATATAATGTCGCTTTATCAACATAAACACTTGCATGATCTACAACTTCATTGGATCGAGTCTCAATCATACATAACTTCCGTGTTATGACAATGTGGAGGTAGCTAATTTTCATACGATCATGTGTTTTGGGAATACTTTTCAAATCATTTATTTCGAAATTGTAAATTTAATTGATTATTCAATATTAAAAAATACTCAATTCCATTGAATATACATTCCACTTATATTGCCAATAAAAATGAAACTCTTATCTTATCTTGGTTAATAAAAGACAAATGTCTTAGTAAACCAAGTCTTTAGCTTGACATATTCCCTATCATTGGTTAAAAAGGAAGACCCTTGACAAAGATGCTTGCACTTCTCTTATTGCATTGTAATCGCAGCATAAGATTATACTCTATTACCCCCAGGCCCCATATATGATTTATGTAAAAGATCTAAAATTGAGTTTTACAAAAAAGTTAAGAATTTATTTACCAACCGAACATGACGCAACATAATGTTATTAAAAAGAAAAATTAATATATTAAGAGCAGTCTATAATCAAAGTTGAAAGTAATTTTATAAATGAAATAATTATAAATTTAAAATTAAATTCAAACGATAAATTCAAATGTGATCATGACCAATTCAAACTTGAGAACATGAATTTGAAGGTTGAATCCGTCGATTTGAGAATTAATGTGGTTTACATAGACGTGTTTAACCATCTTTGAGGTAGTTTGATTTCTTTTTTAACATCACATTATCTACTTTTCATAGGTCTAATATTTAAAGAAAAAAGTTCCGTAGTATAATATGAATCACCAAGCAATCAAGAATAAATAGAACATTTAGTTCTCATGCAAGAATAATAGCAACACCATAATATCCTCCGCACATTATAATAACACCATATAATCCATTCTGGATATAATTTAGGCTTCATTTAAAAATTTGGCCATGTTCTCACATTTCTATATTTATAAATACAGATAAAATCCTGATCTGGTGTCAGTTAATTACTTTCCATCCTCCTTCCCTCTCCTTCTCTTCTCTGCTTTTTATCCAAGGAGAAGACATAGATTCTGTTGTCAACAAATAGATTTATTTTGTTACAAAGTTGTCAACAAATAGATACACATAAACATTATTTTCGCAAAATCAAACCAAGCATTTGCCCATTCCTTTGAATTTGAGGGTCAGTTTATTTTTGAAAAGCAGGGTTGATATCTGAATATTGGTTTCCTTTTTTTCATGATTTCATACATACAGCCAATTTCACGAAATCAATGGTGGTGAATTAGATTAGGGGAAAAGGGGAAATTTTTTTAACGTTTCCTTGTCAGTTATGAAAACTGTAATGATGATCATGGATGTCCAGAATGTGTTTGCAACCAGGTATGTGATGCTTTTATGTTTTCTGCATTTTCTTTCTTGTTCTGTTTTCATATGAAATGAACCTTCTTGTGTCATTATTCTTTTGTCTGTTTATCAATTTTGTATGTTATTTTGGTGTTCATTGGAATGGTGTAAACTTTATTTCAAATTAGAACGTTGGCTGTAGTGTTTTTGGAGACCTTGCTTAAGCTAACTCGAGCCTTGTTTGTATGACGATTAAAATTTCAGTTTCGGGTTCGGGATGTACTTGGCACGTGGAGAAAAGGAAATGTTTTCGGATTTTAAAATCTTTGTAATGTTATGTAAATGATTTTTTTTAAAGGATTCTGTTTGTAAATATTGAAGAAACTCTGTTTGAATATTTCTCTAAAAGATGCAATTTGCTTCACAATTCTGATGAGTTTATTTATATATTGCATGTGTAAATGAGTTTTCCGTTTGCTTTCAGGTTGTTGCTCTTTTGAGGCTTCTCTTGAATCCCTCTAATTTTTGAAGGTATTTTGTTTAATTAACATACCATATGCATTACTTTGCTCTTATAAACGGTACCAGTTCAGCTGTTTGATGATAAATTTCATCTCGAAATCGTAGGAATCCTTGTTGCTTCTGCTGCAGCGCGGAGATATTTACCAACGACTGGTTTGTATTCATAAAATGTGTAAAATCCGGCAGCTGGTTCAGGGACTAGACGTGAGAACAGTGGTTGTTCTTTTCCTCATTATCCCAGCATGTGTAATCGGAATTTATATACATGGCCAGAAGTTAACATACTTCTTCCGGCCCATATGGCAATCTCCTCCGAAGCCTTTTGTCCCCCTCACCTACTATTACCACGAAAATGTCACTATGGAGACTCTTTGCAAGCTTCACGGTTGGGGAATACGCGAGTATCCAAGACGAGTTTATGATGCAGTTCTGTTCAGTAATGAAGTTGACATGCTCAAGATCAGATGGAAAGAGTTGTACCCTTATATAACACAATTTGTACTCCTTGAGTCGAATTCAACGTTTACTGCCTTACCAAAACCCCTGACCTTTAAGATAAACCGCGACAAGTTCAAGTTTGTTGAGCCGCGCTTGACATATGGAATGGTTGGGGGAAGGTTCCAGAAAGGCGAGAATCCATTTGTTGAGGAGGCGTTCCAAAGAATGGCTCTTGACCAGCTTCTCCGAATTGCAGGTACTTTTGAATTTATTGCTAGTCTGACTAAGATAATCATGTTAAGCTTCGATAGTTCTCAATTGCAGGTATTGATGATGATGATCTGTTGATAATGTCTGACGTTGATGAGATTCCCAGTAGGCACTCAATTAATCTCTTGCGCTGGTGTGATGATACTCCTCCGATTCTTCACCTTCAGTTAAAGAACTACTTGTATTCGTTTGAGTTTTATCATAAATCACTGAGCTGGCGAGCCTCAGTGCACCGGTATAAAAGGGGGAAGACTAGGTATCTTCACCTCCGGCAATCGGACTACTTACTGTCAGACTCGGGCTGGCATTGTAGCTTCTGCTTTCGATACATCAATGATTTCATATTCAAAATGAAGGCGTATAGTCACACTGACCGAGTGAGATTTTCTCATTTCCTGAACCCAAAGAGAATTCAGGACATAATCTGCAGAGGGGCTGACTTGTATGACATGCTACCGGAGGAGTATACCTTTAAAGACATCATTTCAGAAATGGGGCCTATTCCTCACTCGTACTCAGCCGCTCATCTCCCTGCTTACTTATTGGAAAAAGCAGATGATTATCGGTATCTTTTGCCTGGAAACTGCGAAAGGGAACGTGGTTGAGAATTCAGATTGAATGTATATTGAAATCTTAAGGAAGAGGTAGGCAGATGTTATGCACTTATTGGTATAAATAGTTTCGAATCTATGTATCTTCCAAGAGAAGCAAAACCTTATCTTCTTTTTTCGCGTGCTCAGATTATTTAAGGAGTCTAGATCTGTAGTAGGATTTTTTTTCGACCCTTTCTAGTTTATACTTCACATAATAGAATGGTTGGTTTGTGTCTATTCTTAATCTCACAGCTTGTATTTGTGTAATTCTGGATTATGTACCATTATGTTTTCTTTAGGGATACATTTTTCTCTTGCTGTGATTGGAATTTTGTATCACATCTTCTTTTCACTTGAATCATTTTGATACTTCACATGATTCTCTGGCAGAGCTTCTCAGAGAAGATTTAATGCTTCCGTTGCCATGAATTAGGTTCTATCCCAATCTTGAAATATTTCGAAGCAGAAGCGTTGATTCTGACTTCAGCTATATGGGGACGTGCCAAGGTTATCAATCGAATTCTGTTAGGTACTTCATATAGATGATTGACACAGTAAGAACTGAGGGAGGTGCAATTTTCTCCCAGTTATATTTTTCTTTTTGGTCAAGTCAAGTGTGTTTAGCTTTCATCTGTTACTCAGGTTTGTTTTTTATATAGATGTGCTGCCTATGAACGATACAAATAGACTAAATCATTGTCCTAATCTCAAAACCTTATTTCATGATGATGCCTCCAAGTCCAATGGATTTAATTGAATTAACAGGAAGAAATTGGCTGATAATATAGCACATAGACAACAGTTCTGTCATGAAAAACAACAAGTTACATAGGCGTGCTGCATATATACTTAATATTGTACAACACGGTTGTGCATCACGTGACAGTGGCTATTACATATTCAACAACCAATTCACCAGACGGAGGCTGTAACACATTCAAAAACCTATTCATGATGTTTCCGCCTTTTCTGCTTCATAACAAAGGTCTTCGTTCAAAGGAGAGAACAAAATCGGGATACATCAGCTCCGTTGCAGAATTTGGAAAGTAGTCGTTGTCTATCCCTGATTCTCCAAGTCAAACCATCTGTCTGTTAGGATTTGCGAATACTGCAATGAAGAAGCAGAGCACCAACAAAGTTCAGTTTTCCAACTCTGTACAAAGTTTGCAAAATGGATAAAAAGACTTGCGTCGAGCTGGAGAAAATCACCAATTCCACCGGTAATGCTATCTCTCTGATAAGTATCACTAGTTTGGCTATCAAGTTGAGCAAAAGGGGCAACACTTAGTTGAAAATTGTTTGCCATTGAGTTAGATGAATCGTTACACTGCAGAAAGTTCGAGCCAGTCATATCCAAATCTTGAGGTCCATCAGTCAAGTATGTAGTGCAATCCTCTCCATTCACTTCATCAGATAGCTCGCCAAGATTCTCTGCAACCTACATTGTAATAAGCCAGTAGAAGTCATTAAGCAAACATGAGGAAAAGTTGTTCTAAAACATCATGCACAGATATGAGAGATCAATACAGCCAACAAAGACATTTATGCAATTTCTAGCACCTGTGCAAAGTTCCAGCATGAGACCGTGATCAAGGTTATTCAATTAGTAAAAACCCTACTAGACTCACAAAGTGCTACCGACCTGGGAAACTGATGGCGACATTATCAGACTTGTTGTCGCTACTCTCCTTATTTTGAGGCTGATAGAAAATCTTTGACACCACAAGTTGATCGTCCTTTTCTTTTTTGTCCGTTCCAAGATGATATTGGTGCATTATCCAATTCTGATTGACAGACTTAGCTCCTGCCATAGTAGTTGAGTGGAGCACCATTATGATCCTGTAGCCTGTGTGCATTCCGTTCTCATTTACTGCTTTCGTTCTTCCAGTCATGTGCCAACGGACATTCACTTGTACACTATTTTCTTGATTTTGGATTATTCTACGCTTCCGATTACCTTTAGCATGTGCCCTGGTTATTATGTGAAAATAGTAGCTATTTGTTCCATCGTCTTTAGCACCTGAAACAACGATAAGATGCCCATGGTAATATAGACCTGGTGTCATTAACAGAAAGGTCTTAAATAGTTAAATTGACTTTCTGTCAACTTGAGCAGATCATAGTCTAGAATATAAGTAATGCCTGAAAAGATCTTATGTAACAACAGGGAGAAGACATATGTGAGTATCTTGCTAGCTATGCGACAAAAAAAAATTAACGCACATAGTTATGCATTTTTTAAACATCCAACACCGGTTTGATGCTAGCTCGCCTTGAAGATTTTCTGGATGAGTGTAGTTTATCCCTTCAGCAGCCCTCAGGGTAGGAATGTAATTGTCAATAGCGGGGTGTCTTAACAGCCAAATGTCTAAACAGTTCAGAATCAGATGGCTCAAATTTGACCCCAGTTGGGAAGCAAAAACACTCGGATGATACCTGATTTAGAGATAACAAATAGTTTCAGCACCAATATCCTCATCTACCTAAGATGATGATGATGATGATGATGATGATGACTAACTAATGTTATGGCTTAATTATCTCGATAGCCGGATAATTCAGGTGTTATCTAGCTAAGAGCCCAAGCTGATAGAGAAGTTTGTTAGATCATCATCAGCTTAAATCATTTTTCCACAATAGCCCTATATTGACGATTCTTGATAGTGATAAGAAGTAAGAACCATAGGAGAATGTACACAATTTTTACCAGACTTTTATAGCATTACTTGATTGAATAAACAATGTATGATCTGCATATCTCTCTCTAGTGAAGTTCACCCGTACATTAAATCATCTTGGTAAACAGGAAATTGTACTTCACTTACATCACCTTCTACTGAACACGAAATGTATGAACAAAATCGAACTTACAAAAATGCTAAACCCTCAAAATCCAAGAAACCAAAGATAAACCCAAACTGAGTTCAAGAGAAGTGCCTAAAAGCAAATAATCTTCTCATAACAGCACGATTTCATCTTTTCTTTCCTTTTACCTATCCATATATGAGGCTCTTCTTTCTCTTCCTTGTATGAATTGCTAGAGAGAAAACATATGAATGTAGTAGTATCTCCTTTCTTCTTCTGCTGGTCTTCTATATAAGCAGCTAAGACAAGTGGCAGGAGTCAGGAGTATGAAATAAAGGACTATCCATACCGTAACGGACTGCATAAGGAGCTATTATGGCAAACTTGCTTGATACATATGGTGAATTGTCTATTTCTACCCTCCACGCTTCTTTTTCAAAGTGTTTCTGGTTTTCCTTCTTCTTTTTTTTTGGTTTTGCTTTCCTGGCTGCTATTATATCAATTGCAGGAGGGGTTTTGTTTCAAACTATGTACATGTAAAGAAATTCTCCAAGTTGGTAATGATGAAATGATACTATATTAGTCAATGCCCCAGTTGTTCCTATACAAATTACCTGCAATAAAGGACATAGATGCAATAGTTAAATGATGGTTTGCAATATAATTGCAGGTTTTCTTTCTATTCATTTATTACAAATATAAAAATAAAGGCGTAAATCTATCACCTATTAACGGTTGCACTTGACGTAATAGTGGTAGCTAGGACTTACATATCACGTATCCATAGATAGGGAAAATACTGACATTAATGTTTTTCCAGTGAACATGTGCTCAGCAAACAAATTAATGGCAAGGCTAGAAAGCATTTCAGCACTGGTAAGGCACCATATATGCTCCCTCTCTAGGCCTCTAATTTCAATTTTGGAGAGCTTTTTGCTTCATTTCAATTTCCTCAAACTTTTGAATCTATTTCTGGCATCGAAAGCTCATAAAACTATGACCCACCGATGAAATCTTACTTTTCTGAAAACTCAAAGATGAACCCCAATGTTAATCTAAGAAAAAGGGATCCTAATTCACATAACCATGTCCATCTAGCTACAACAAATATCATTAATCTCCTTTGTCTGTCTTTACAAGAATATGCCGAAACAACATAATGCACTTGAAAAATTAGTTGAAAGCATAATTCGGCCCAAAAACATGTTAAACTAGAAAATTGAATTATTTCACACTTTTTCAATCTCATATTGTATTTCTAATTATTCAATTATTGATTGATTATATCTCCTCCACATTTACTTTGAACAACATACTAAAGTGAGCTACTGTAATAAACACACATGTATGGTAAATTGTGTTAAGAAATTAAGGGACTGATTAAGGGACTGATTGTGATAGAATTTGAGTGGCATTTTTCAATAGAAATTGATTTTTTTTAATGAAATGTTAGATTTGAATGGGGAGGTGACTCTCCATCACACTCCAGCAGCAGTATAACAAACAAACTAAATAATACAATTGTATGGTGGATAGTGGATACATTTATTGTGAGTTATAGGATTATTTTACATCCTCCTTTTAGCATTTCATGAAAAGAGGAAGGAAGAGAAGGAATGAACTATGAAAGCTTAGGAAATCTGAGCACAGAAGTAGTAAGGATATCCTTATAGGACACTGTACTAGCTGAATCCATGCTATCTATTGTCAGCTGTACAAGCTACTACTAACTTGGATGTTATGGGAATTGGGAGACTTGCTTCATACACATGTTGATTTTCCCATCTTACCCTCCAGCCCTGCTGCACTATGTTTCCGCTTTCCTTGGGTTTTAGTTTGTCTGCACTGTATGGAGTAATTAATTGCACGATTAAGTTGGTTTATTTCAAAATCTGTACTCCGAAAAATTCTCCATCGCTACATTGCGAGAATAATGGTCCAAATCAAATTCAATTGTGAATTATCCTATCAAACATCATTAATCATGTCAGAATTTTACTCATACAATCATCTGAAATATGTCATAAATTTACTCATCAAATTAGATGATGGACCATTGAGGCCAAAATGAATTTCAACATTAGCAATAGTACTTTATGTTTCCATTATTCCATATCTATGTTCCTGAAATGTGTCCCTTTTTTCTTTTTTTTTTCAATTTAAATGAGATTTTGATTTTTCCCTTCATTTCAAGATTCCTCAAACTTTTAAACCTGTTTCTTGAATCTGTTTCAGGTGATGTTTAGCTTTTATTTTTTGTCCTAATTTACACCTTTTTTTTTCCATCTACTATTATTGTATATAACATGATCACTGACATACTGTGACACTTCAATTTTCCCTACTATTCCAGCAATTCCATATACTATATATTTTCATTTGTGTGATAAAAAAAAAACCTCTCTTTTAAGATGAACTGCAGTACTGCACCATCATAATATAAACATGCAGTTGAATTTGAATGCAGTAATATGGGTCAGTTCAGAAATTCAAATATCAAACTAGTAATAAAACACAGTAAGTAAAGTAATATTACTATACAAACAAGGGCTAGAAGTTTAAAGTAATCATACAGCTCTGTACATACAACAATTTTATCAGGAACATACAATACCAATCAGTTTTTTTTTTTTTTTTTCAAATCTAAACAAATACTCATAGCTATCAATCATCACAGCTTTCTTCCTGCAATTTCTATCACCTGGTTCACCTTTTTTGGTTGTTGTGATGCTGTAATTAAGTGCAAGAAGAGACAAAATCTGGATTTAGCATCCAGTAGTAAACTGGAAGATCGTCGACATGATCTACACTATTTGAGCTAACCAATCGAACAAGCTGTCTTGATCAGACCCAATACGTAGTTCCTGCAACGACAAACCATCAACCATATTCAGTATCCAACATCAAGTTGGTAGAAACTAAGCTAGTTACTACACGGACAATCTTACATTAGTAACCTGGAGATATGGTGGAGTGCCAAGCTCGAGATCAGAAATCCCGCACAAATCTTTATCAGCACTCTTCTGTACATTAACGTTATTGCGACTGACCTGGGTTAGAGACACGTTAGTTTGGTTATGATCACCAGCTGTGGGATTAGCAGCTGCCATTTCATTGGAGGCAAGGATGCTGTCTATTTCATCTAGTTCTACAACTTGAGATTCTGTGGCTAAGCAATTAGTACTGTCCACTCCATCCTTGTCCGCATCCTGCATCTCCAAGTGAAGCAAATTCATGTTTATTACTCACTTCCACATAATTTTCTGACTTTTGGAACACTTGCAAAGATTTTTTATCAGTTATATACGCGACGTGTGTGTGTGTGTGTGTGGAGAATCAAATATGCAGACATATTAGCATGTGTTGAACTCAGCATGAAAGTTTAATTAGCTAACCTGGACTGAACAATCATCCGTGCCAAAATCAGAAACCGCAGTTTTCACCTCTCGAAGAGGTTCAGGAGTACAGATCATGTTAGGAGTCCTCGGAACAATCTGAATTGTTCCCATGTCAGAAACCGCAGTTTTCACCTCTCGAAGAGGTTCAGGTGTACCGATCATGTTAGGAGTCCTCGGAACAATCTTAATTGTTCCCATGTCAGTTTCCGAGATCACCAACGAACTCACATTTTTGTCAGTCCCCGTCTGGGGCTGATAGAAAACTTTTGAGACCACATACTCTCCCTCCTTCTCTTCTTCCTCGTCTCCCAGATGAAACTGATGCATGATCCATTTACACTTCTCGGACTTGGACCCTCCTTTGGAAGTCGAGTACAAAACCATGATCTTCTTGTAGCCCTTATGCACTCCATTCTGCATCACAACTTTTGTTCTTCCAGTCTTGTGCCAGCGCACGTTTGATGCTATCTCACTTTCCTGATTTTCGATCCTTCGGCGCTTCCTCTTACCAGTAGAGTATGCATTAGATATCTTATAAAAGAAATGGGCGCTGCTACCGTCCTTTTGAGCCCCTAAACAACAATTGAGATCAAAAGATACAATCATACAACCAACCTTAATACGTAACAGTAATTGTTGATCGGAAACAGTTCAGATATATATGTATGTATGTATGTATGCATGCATTAATGCATGCATGCATGCATGCGAACTCACCAGGAAGATTTTCTGGATGAGTGTAACATATCCCTAATTCGTCACTCTCTAGGGTCGGGATGAAAAAGTCAATTAGTTTATGCGGCTCCAATCCCCCAAGACAAGATTTGGCAGCCAAATGTGTTAAAAGCTCCACATCAGAGGGCTCAAATTTTACCCCAGAAGGTAAGCCAGGCGAATTGCCAGACACCTGAATACGGAAATGGATGTGAGATTATCAGCCTCAGAAGTGGACAATGCTCAACTACATAACAACCAACTAGAAATATGGCTAATATCCATAGACACAAATTGGTTTATTATGTAATATCACCGGCAGGCAAAAAAAACTCAAATCTATCTTTCCTAGACTCCAGTATGTTGATTGCCTCCTATTTTGTAACTACACTTTCCTCTCATAACTAGCCGAATATAAAATCAGACGAAAAACTTAAGCATATATGAATGGATCCTTATTCACCATCTTACTTGACATCACTCACGAATGAGAAAATGCTGTACTTGTATCCGTTTAAAGGTTGAGTTTAAGCTTACATCACTGCTATGAATCTTGTGCTGGCAGTTGGGGCATTGAAGACACACGCCAAAACCCTTGTTTCCATTCGCTGAAGTACAAAGACCAGCGTTTTTCACCTCTTCCGCAAGTCCCTGGCCACTAATAAGCCATGTACTGCACCAGTTACACAGTTAATCACAACAAAATTTAAATAGATGCATCACATTGTTACAAGATGAACGTTATAAGCAAATATTACATTGACAATTCTTTATACTACATACCCACATTTACCCATAATGGCAATTGATTTCAACCTTTTGTCTTCCTAGAAACTCAAACAAAGTAATTGAAAGTTGTAATGAGTAATACCACATAAGCAGTAAGGACTATGTACTAACATCATGATTCAAGTTATATGATGGAGTAAATAATAAAGAGTCTATTTTCAAGGCCTATCTGTTGATTTAATTCATTCAAGATAAGGCTACTCTCATGAAACTTCCCAAAACTGAACAGGTAACCGAATTTCCCTTTCAGTAAAAAGTTATCTTACTTTCTTTTCAATAGATCAAGATTGGGTAAAAATCCACAGAATGAGGAATCAGTGTACACTTCAAGATTACTTCCGTAATCAAGTTTACACTTCAGAGAAAGACATCAAGAAGAACAGAGAAACAGTATCAGGATCAGCTGAAATGTTCCTTTGCTACAAAATCCAGGTAAGAAAATGAAATCTTGCTCAAGGATGAACCCATAAATAGAAACACATCTATTTCCAGTATCCGATCATCAAATTCAAAACCCTTCCATTTCCATAAAAAGCCAAGAATAGTGCATAACCAAATAAACTCCAAGATTGCTTCTTTTTACCTATCCATATTCTGAAATCAGTCACACAAAGTACGTATCACAATCGCAGATGAGAAACGGAGCAATCTGATGCAATTACAAATACACGGAGCTATAAATGAACTCTTTAGTGTCCTTTTCTGTTTGCGTAAAATGAAGAAAATGCAGAGGAAATTGAGCTGAAAAGAGTGGTAATCCACTAAGCTAAGGAAGAGAGTGTGTGAATTGCAGGAAATGAGACATGATATAAGTAGGACCCACATGCGGGCCCGAGTGACATTCTGTCTTAAATTTTGCTGTTTTCGGAACTACTGACTTGGAGCCCAAGCTATACAAAGCTTCTTGCATACTGGTCTGGATATACCCCTTTTATCCCTGACCAATGGCTTCTTACGTACTGGTCATGTGAGGGCATGATTGGAAATGCCGCAAAATGGAAAGTTCATATGATCATGTCTCATTGTACCATGGAATGAGCTGCAAGATTTTGGGAATCCAATAGGAACACTGTGTATATGTGTCATGACTCATGTATGTGACTCTCAAGTCTCAACTTGGTGACGCATTATACTCTCACTAAAAGTAGTTTATTGGTGTCGTCGTATTATGATTACTTACTTGTCTCATCCTAGACTTTTTAAATAATTTTTAAATTTAAAAAATCGTCTCATTATAAGCTGTTCAAACAATTTTAAATTTAAAAAATAAAATAAGAGTAATTTTTTCATAAAATAATAAGATAAGAGTATTTTTATTTAAAATTGAATGACATAAGATGTAATTTTGAGTTATTGTATAAATATTCTAATGTTAAAATTGGACTAAAAATGAATACAAATGAAAATAAGAAGTTTTAATCGAAAAAATAAAAATAGTAAATTGGAAAGTTTATGACGGAATGGGGAATACTTATTAACACTTGAAGGAAAATTTATTCAGATTATACATCTTCAATTAACATGATCATTGTAAGATATTGTATTTAGTAATTTGATTATAAAATACTTATTATTATTGAACATTATATGTAAACATATTAAGCATATTATTCATTGTTGATATTACTCTCTATGATCCAATAAAAACTTTTTGAATTTCTTTATTTGAAGTAACATTAAAAACTTCCTGCCCCAAATTAAAAATTTTTTTTATCCCAATCATTAATTCTTTATTATTTATATTTTCTACTTTATCATAACTTTCTTCTTTCTCTCATATACTTCATCAATCACTCACTACTTTATTAACATAATACCCCACATAAATTAATATATAAATATTATTTTTTTATTAAAGTAATATTCTAGTAATTTCAAAAAAAAAACTGAGGGAGTACTGGATTGGAAAGTTCTTCCTCATTAGTGGAGTCCCCTACAGGGATACGTGGATTATAAGGGATTCAAGGTAAAAAAGCATCTCCTTTCTTATTTACTTTCAACCATACATAAGAAAATTATTTGATCAAGTATTTTAAAAATAGGATCACTTGCAATAGCCTTTGTCTATTTCTTTCCAATATTACCATTAGAAGAATATAATTGTGTGAAAAAAGACACGTACCTTAAATCTAACTGGAAGGTAATTTCAACTTGTTATTATTTAGTCATTTTTTCTTGAATAGAAATTAGAAATGGAACCTTATAGTTTATTTGGTAGTTCTTGGCAGTTTAATTTTGTATTGGTCTATCCATTATCCATCTATCCCAACCCTTGAATCAATGACTACCTAAGACCACTTCGAACGGTCGAGTTGAGTAGCCGGCCATAACTCCCAGCTACTTGGGGAGTCAATGGTCATATGGTTATTTTTTATCTTTTTAATTTTTTTAAAATTAAAATAAATAAAAAATTAAAATATTTTTAACAGTTATATTTTTACGAACTCTATAAATACAATCATGATTCACTTCATTTTTTCACACTCCATTTTTCTCCCTTTTTCCACTTCATAAATTCAAAACGTCTAAATTTCTCTAAACTTCTCCAAAATGTCTTCATCTACTATCCAAAACTACATTATATCGTCATCTAGTTCCGATGACGATGTAGAGCAACCCCCAACTTGGAGCGATTACAAAAGTTCCACGTCAAACACTCAACCCAATTACTACACCCGTGCTACCAAACTCATTCAAGAAGCCGTTCATATTTCATGTATTGTACTTTCTGATTTCAATAAAACATCCTTTTTCATTTGATTAGAAAGTAAACATACAACATTCAAACAATGCAACATTAAAGAAAACCTAAGGATTTAGTAATAATACAACAAATAACTAAACACTAGCAACAAAGGGGTGAATTGTTGTGCTCAATTGATGCTTAGGTCGCATATCTCTTCGCATGCATCACAATCGATGTCTTTCCACTCCGAGGTGATTTCTGGTCCACGAGTTGAGTCGTTATCTGGATCAACACATGCACATGTACTGAAAAGAACCTGGAGTTGCGGCCATAGCGGTTCATCAACAACATAGTACCATATTGTGTGGCAATCGAATCCCATGATCTCTGCCCAAGCCTCCAAGTTCACTCGATTTCTACCACCCGCGAAATTTGTGCAGCGACGTCGATGTTTTGGAAGCTCGTCGTCCCAAGTGAGGATTCTACAGGGTAAAGAACCTTAAGTATAGCTTCTCAATGTCAGCCTTCATTTCTGCCAAAGAGTAGTAGGCATTATTCCACTGAAGTTGAGACAAAACCATATGGAGGGCTTCATCCTGCTTGTGAGGATAACACCAAGTGCCAAGCTCCTTTTACTTCATCAAACTATGAATCATGAAGTAGACATGGTGCTTCTTCATCTTCACATCGTACAACAAGAAGTCTTGGTAGTTTCGAGCAGCTTTCTTTTGTGCCGGCGTCGAAATTTGTGCAGATGGAATTATCGGCTTCCACACGACGAACTAGTGGACATCTTGAAGAAAGAGTGTTTGTTTAAGATTTGAGATTGAGTTGAAGAGTGTGAGATAGATAAGAGTAATACTGAGAGGTATTTATTGTGAAACAAATCCAAATTCAAGTTGGAATTGAACCTCCAAATGTAGATGAAATTGAGATTCACATTGGAATTCAATTATTGGAATGGGGTTCTATGTTGCAATGTCAGACATCCAATGGGGGTGATGGTACCTATCAATATAAAGAGCAGACAAGAATATACCAATGTCATAATTCATAGAGTTAAAAATGAGTTTTAATTAATTTCAACTTCTAAACGCTATTAAAATATGTTAAATTTGTTTAAAAAAATATTAAAAAAACAAAAAAAAACACTATTTATGATCGTCCGGATGACCCATTGAACATGATTTTCGATTGCAGTAGTCATTAGAGTGGTCATCGTCAATGACCGACACTATTCACGGTCAAGTGAATACCCATTGTGAATGGTCTAACACAATAAATAACCTATAGTGTTATAAATATTTACTGAAGGAATATAAGGACATAAAAGAAAACTAAGAGGCAACTTCTATTACAGGAATGTTAAACGCAGGACATCTTTTACTAAATGTATGACGCATTTTTTTATATATTACAAACAATACCACAACTATTACAATTAATAAAATAGTCCTACAATTATAAATAATTATAATTTTACCTAAAAAAAACATCTAAACATGTTTATTTGAACCAATCATATTATCCGGTAAAAAATCGAAGAATATTTAAAACAACACGAAGAACGAAGATGAAGAACACGAGAACAAAGAACTCCACCGCCCCGTTGTCGGAGCTGCACAACTCCGATCGGCACGATCTACCAGGACACGGTCCTGGCAGATCTCAACCTGACCAGGACCGTGTCCTGGCGCCAGACCTGGTTCCGGCCAGGACTCGATCCTGATCATATTCGGATCTGACCAGAACCGAGTCCTGGCCAGAACCAGGATACCGTCCTGGTCAGTTTCTTTTTTCTTTTTTTTTTTAATTTTAAAAATTATTAATGTTAAATTAATTAATTAATTATACTAAGTAATTAAATAAATATTTACGATTACGAATATGAATTATAACAATATAAACATTTCAAATTCATTATTATTGTAAAATATGACTAATAATTTTATAATATTGATTTTCGTTACGTTATGATTTAGTAGTGTATATACGTTTATATATTTTCAAATATGTGATAATTTGATAAATTTTATGAAAGTTAAGACTAATTTTATATTTATATAATTTATTAGCTCTTTTATAATATATAAAAATATATTCTGTGTTTAATAAAAATGATTTTGTATTTAACAATCCCCTTCTATTTTTATAGAGGAAGGATTTACTAATATAACTCTATTCTAAAGGGTAGGCAAGCCTCCCTTACACCTCTAATAAATAAGCTGCTAAGGGTCTTTATCTAAGTAACTAGTGCCTTTAATAAATGTATAGAACTTTCTACAGTTAGTTTCATGTCTCTTGTTACAGAAGAGAGTAGTTTCCTCTCTATACAAACTAAAGAAAGGGTTCTTTATACTTTATATAAAAGGGACTTTGTAATTAGGAATACATGAGTGAATTTGAATAAAATAATGAACAGTTTGTATCATGAGTCTACCACACAAGGTATAATTTGCATGTTTGATTTCATACCGAAATATTCAGAGTCACTTCGCTTTAATGAGTATGATTAGTTGATTACCGAATAACTTTGCTGACATTTTTAAGTGAACCCAATTCATTTCGCTGCATTGTATTTCCTATTAATTTGTATCATTGGCGTGAAAGTATTGTTGTTTTGTAATGTGTCGTTATGAATTAAATCTATATTATTTGAAGGTTCGATACATTAAAATAAATTTTTATATTTTACTATTAGAAAAATTCAATGGCTCCCCTGAAAACTTCTTAAGCTATTCAAATCATTTTTACACCATTATAGAAACAACAAAAAAACCTTATTTACATCCAAATACAATACATTTAATTGATCATTCACTATATTTATTTCTCAAATATATTAATGATCATAGGAATCATGACTTGGAATCATGACTAATGCATATCTATGGTTATGGTAGTTTAACCGTCCGGTATGAAATTGAAACATCTTTTGGTAATAGGTACGGCACTTTTATTAAGATAACACTAACATACGAAATATTTTGAATCAGGTACAAATTGTATCAGCTCATATAACATATTTGCAAATAGATCCCTATACCTAAAAAGAGTTACTTCAAGCAAAATATACATTTATATAAGATGTTTTTTGAATTTTAATTGAACTCATTAATTGATAATTGTGTAAACAATTTAGTTTGTCTTTCTTGTTCCTGCCAACTTATAATTTATTGAGAGTACTTGGCCATTTTTACGAAATTAGTTAATAATTTATCAAGATAAATAGATTAATTGGCCATTTTTATGAAATTAGTTGGAAATTTACTAACATAGTAAGATTAGTTTGCCATTTTTATTCATGTAGTTGGCTATTTTTATACAATAATAATGCCCTTGTTTCAGTCGAGTATTTGAGTGTCATGTTTCGGTCACTTTCCAATTACATCAGTAATTATAGCTAGTGGATAAATGCATGTTCCAAGAAAATGAGATTTTCCAAGAGAGAATGAAATCTTCTGAGTGTTGATATGGAGTAATTTTTCATTTCAATTTTAAGTGGATACATTAAAAATAAAAAATATAAGGGGTGTTTGGATGGGAATTTGAATACCCCATTTGGCTCGATAAACAATGATTTGTCCTAAAATACATTTAAAATACCCCACTCAAGTGTCCATCCAAACACAATTTTCACCAAAATCCATCCAAATGCCCACTCAAATGTCCTTCCACACAGCCACTAAATGTCGAACCCCTTGCAAGGCTGCATCGACTCCTGCATTTTACCAAGGACACAATATTCGTGTAATTTAGCACATCGTATGCCATCTGACAATTTGAGATGCTAGCTATAGTCAATTTTCAATAAGGATCCTCTACTACAATTCGTGCGATATACATACACTTGCCAAACTAGCCAATAGTACCAACTACCAAGGAAATGCAGTAACTTGCTTATTCTACTACCTTCTAGAACGAAATGTCGCACTCTGTAAAACAGAATGGGTCAAAATATTACTATACAGGTTACACAAATCCAGCAAAATGTACATGTTACACGAATCTGCAATGATCAAAAGCACTGGTGAAAGCAGAAGAAAACCCCTCCAGTGCTACTTTCTGTCGATGTTTTTGGCGTGTCATTAGTATCGTCCCTCTTGGCCATCAATGAACTGGTGCCTGGAGATTCCGGTGGAAAGACTGCATTTTCAGAAGCAAACATTCTCGGTGGTATAGCTGGTTCAACCTTTGAGATTCTTGAGAGGTAATGGAGAAGCATTTGTGTTATCTGACTGAAGTTGGGACGGGCATTAGGGTCCTCTCTCCAACATGAAGTCACTATTACACCTAAATCTTCAGGAAGCTCATCTGCACTTGGCCTTGCATTCTGGAAGGATAAGTACATGTTAATAGGGAAAATATTGATCTGATACTGTAAACTGAACTATCAGTATGATCACGACAAGTGAAGCAAAGTATCAACACGTGTGTCCAACATAACTAGAGGTTATTCCTGTTCGTGTAACTGTAGAAAGATCGGCGGAGCTAATTGCACAATAGTTTAATGCAATTTTGGAAATGAGCAAGGATTACACATGAGTTTACACATTATAGGTGCACGGTGCACCTAACCTTCTCTTTGCTCGAAAAGGCCCCTAGTGTTTTCCTGCCAACCCCTTAAAGAGTTCCATCATATCTAAAGTCCTAACTTATAGAGAAGTGTAGCACCAATCCATTCGAATTCATTCTCATAGATCGGACAATGATCTGGGTATGACCAGAGTCTCTGGGCATTAACATCCGTTTCATTCAGCCGAGAAACGGCTGAATTTGAGCCCCAATCATCATAAGCTGGCCCAATTGTTTTTACTTTTTTTGTTACTTTTTTAGTCTAAAAAAATTGTAAAAAATAATAATAAAACATAAAAATTATACCAACTATATTATTTTCATGATCAATAAATTGACACCAATCTTCACTCATTTCACCACACCTCAACCTTTTCCCTTCTATTCTTAAACTCACAAAACGCTCTCTAAATTCGCCATTTCACTAATTTCAACCACTAATTACTCTTATACTAATATGTTTAATACGTTAAATGTGTAAAAGAATTGACGGTCAAATTTGGGCCTATTGCAGTACAGATCTCAGGATTCTGCTCATAGGATAAGTCGTGACTCGTGACCCTTTTCATCCCACGACCCACTGATAATGGTCTAATACATTAAACTATGAAAGAATTTCGGCTCATCGAAAAGTTAAGGTAGAATTAATCCATTTATATTAGTTAAACAACACACACACACCCTGCCAACGCAGAATTTTGCACCTTTCCTAATCACATGGGTGTTTATGGTGCACTTCTCTCTTGATCAGATATATTCTCAATTATGAATACAGGCAGAATAAACTATGCAGTTTATCAGAAGCTACATGTATTCAAGCACTATCAACATATCTAGCATGGACGGACAAACAATTAAAGCCACCCCAGATCTGTTGGCCTCAAAACCAGGCCAAAACATTAGGTATAAATGTACAATACAGCATTCAATATTCAGAAATTGTTGAGTTAAGATGAAAAAGAAAGCTTACTTTGAAAGCAGCAGCATAGGCAGCCTGCAGATTGGACATGCCTTCAAATGGTAACTTATTGAGTATAAGTTCCCAGAGCACAATGGCAAAACTGTAAGCATCCACTTTGTGATTATAATGCTTCTTCTCACCATGTCTAAGTGTGACAGTACTATAGAGCTGCAGAAATAATAAGGAAGATATATTAGGGGACTCTGTGACTGGTTTTGACCAAATGAAGCAAATCGAAACAATTGGAACGTGGGGTGAGAATCTGAAAATAATTACCTCAGGAGCCATCCATCGGTAAGTTCCAGTCTCAGCAGTCATCATCTCAGTCAAAGTTTCTTCCCTTGCCAATCCAAAATCAGCAAGTTTTACGGTTTTATAGTCTGCCGTCAAGAGCAAGTTCTCTGGATGATAAAGAAAATATCGGAAACATTAATAAAGATCTGATAGAGAACATAATAGAAGTGATGAAGTATTAATAACAGATAATTATCTCTACCGCATATTTCAGCAAAGAGAACAAGTTTATTTGTTCATAAAAACATTAATTCAGAACATATTTCCAACTCAGATTATAACTAGCCAGTTCTATGTGCTTTTTATCCACATTTAAGCACTATTAAAAGAAAATTCTAGCTGGTACAAACATCTTGTACGCATTCCCTGAAGAATATACTAATTGCATTTGTTTTTTAGCAGATACGTGGCAGACAATCGCATATCAACTTAGTACCCGACAATAATTCAATGCACTAATGGCTAACATGCTAACAATCATGAGTCAGATGTCACTACAGAGTACCGATTTGGTAAGATTGCAAGTACAGATTCCAGAAAAGCAATGAACCCTTCTACCTGGCTTCAGGTCACGATGTATGATCCCATGGAAGTGCAGACATTCCATTGCACGAGCTATGTCAAGTGCAAATCCGATAGCCACACGCATATCCAAGCACCTTGGCCTCAAGTTTAACAAGTACTTCCTCAATGTCCCACCAAGTAGAAGCTCAGTCACTATTACCATGACAGGTTCCATGCAAGCTCCAATGAACTGCCAAAAACTAGAATTATGCATTGAACGTCCACACAACATGGTGCAATAATTTAATTCGATATCGGCCTCCATACATACACTTGAAACAAGCACAAAAGACTAATTTCCAAGTCCCATCGCATAGTTTCTTCTCCCATTAAGTTTAAGGTTGCATATCACGGGAGTAGACATGTTAATTTACACGCTCATAAGTTCCAGAAATAAATCGACTACCTTGACTAGATTCTTGTGCTGGACTTTTGATAGCATTGCAACTTCTCTAACAAATCTGTCCTCTCTCTTGGCAATCTCATCTGGCGTCTCACCTTTATGGACAATCTTGATAGCCACATTCAGGTTTTTATACCTGCAAGATAGCAATTAAGTAAACAAAAAATAAGAATCAAGTCAACATAAATGTCAGATCAGCAAATACTACAATAACCCAATGCTTTCATCTTAACCTCCCATCTCAACTTCTTCCCAAATCACTAACTAAAAACAAGGGGAGTAAGATTCATACACAAACAACACTTGCTGCATATACTCATAAGAGGATTAGAAATTCCTTAATTTGTCCAAGGGAGAAAATACACAATGCTGGAATCCAAATATGAATACATAAACCAAGACAGATCAAAACATCCAAGATTCAGATAGAATAACTAGAAGTCAAACTTACTTGCCCTCATAAACCTTAGCATGAGCTCCTTCTCCAATCTTCGGCCCAACAAACAGAAGCTTTGGATCAACCAACCATTTCGGGTCCAGACTCAACTCAGCTTCTGCCGAGTAAAAACCATTTCCAGAAGATCCCATTTTCTCAATCTTACAAACTACTAAGAAAAATCACTGACATCTATTAAAAGTAGTACCAAGATCAAATCTTTATCACTTGCCCACGCACTTCAAGAAAATCCCACATAAAAAAAAAAAACACCCCCGGCTACCAAACTAGAGCAAAAACGAGCTTTACCGAAAGAATTCAAACAGCCTTGTACTCTGCACTGAGATCACTGGACTTAAAAATACTCAATATGCCTTTTTATCATACGATCCCAATATGCAGCAGATCATTGGGGTTCTAAAAGCAGAATAAAAACCCACTTGGAAAATAAAATCGAGAAAGGGGATTGGGACAGTGTGTGAGTGTAATAAAAGAAAGGAATTGGAAGTACAAAACAGAGTGGGATTGTAGTTGAATGAAGCTCTTTCTCTTGATTCCTCACCGCGTAGAAGCAGAAGAAGAAGAAGTACTAATTTATGATTGGGTTTTTTTCTACTTTTCTTTTGTGTGTTGTTTGTTTGATCTGCAGCAAAGAAAGAGAGAAAGAGAGAGAGAGAGAGAGATAAAGCCGCACAAGAGAATTGAGTCTATGTCAGAAGTGGGGGCCTTTCTTGTTTTGTCCTTTTGAATTAATTTAAACTTTATGCGACCATCCATTTTAATTTTGCTTTTACTTCTCTTTTAGTTTCTCTGCTTGGTCAATAGGATTTAGGTAATGTTTTGTACTTTTGTTCGTAAAATCTGAAATTCAATAGTTCAAGCATAGTATATAACTTTTGTTCTAAATACACAATGACGGTACTATAGTTTGAGTTTAATTTATATACTAGTTTCTTTCTTTTCCTTCTTGATCTTTTGAAATAGTAAAATTTAAAATGCGGTGAATAATTTTAAATAACTTGTTATTACGGTGGTAATTATAAAGAAATGAGAAGTGGAGTGGATTACCTCCCAAAAGTGAAGTCCATCAACTTCATGTCCCATCTTGGCCAAACGGGTTGCACAGGATTTCCCTCATGTTTGGTATGCCTAGTGTCAAACTCCCAATTTGGTTGAGATGGCTCTACACCTCTTTTGGATGCATATAGTTTATCAATAATGAGAAGTAGACTTAACTGACATGATCTCTAAAATAGAGATAGTGTCAAATTCACAATTAGAACAATTTGGATAGTGATTAAATACACAGAAATCAGACTAAAATAGATACATTTAATTAATTTTTGATGAGTTTTATGTACAAACAAAATAATCACTAAAATATTATTTTTTCCAAAAATACTTTGAATAGAGTTAGAAAAAGACCAAGAGACTGATTGATATAAAATTTGAGTGTCCGTCTTCAATTAAATTGAACTTTTTGTATATAAAAATATTCGATTTGAATGAAGAGATGTCCGCTCCCGCAGTATAACGAAAATGTCTAATCTAAAGTTTGAATAGAAAATTTTATTCCATAGGGATGTGGGCCGTGTTGTACTTGTAGACTATGGAGTCATGCATTTTGCCTAAATAACCTTTCTAATGTTTGTTCTTTTTTAGTTGAGAATATGGTGGTGAAATTAATACCACTCCAGTGTAGATATTGACTTTGATGCGTCTATATATAAATTATGCAAGTCCCATATGGATGATCATGAAGATCCGAATAACTTCTGTCTTGTGTAGATGTTAGACTTCATTTTCAATGCATAGAAAATTGTTTAATGGACATGATCTATAATAAATTGTTTATTGAATTCTTAATCCTACACCATAGTACCATACTATGTGATATATTGTTCAAATCTAAACTCTTGGCATCTTATTCAGTTCTTAGTAGTAGGATTTATCATTGTATACCTCACCAAGCATTTGTAAGGAGTCAACGTTGTTGTAGTTAACACGCCAAGTATGACTTGACTATATACAGTATGAAAAAGATTGTGAATGCGCGCACCCTCATTTGAAATTACCATGTTGAAAAATAAGAAACTATAGTAATGAGGTAAAGATGAAGTAATAGTAAGAATGTAAGAGGTATTACTATAATTTACTTCTCCTAATAACAATTTCGGTTTCTATTTTTTTTCTCAAAGTTAGAAATATTAAACTTTAAGTTGTAATTATATAATGAAATTTTATATCAATTCGTAGTGTGTGAAAATGTTAAGTTAGATGTAATGAAAATTCAAATTCGTTTCTCTCGAATTAATTGTTAAACAATATAATAAGTCTCATAATGGACTTTGAAAGTGTCAAGTGACATTTCACTTTTGCAAATTGTTTAGCGCTTATTCTATATTCTCTAGCAATTCGCTATTAAGAAATGCTATATATCGTCATGTTAAAATGTCATTTCACTTTTGCAACTTGTTTAGTGCTTCTTTTCAATTCTCCAGGAACTAGCTACTAAAAAATGCTATTTCAATTGGTTTTTCCGCTCACACCACAGACAACAAACTTCGACTCACCTGCACCTTATCGCGACTGTAAAACTCTACGTTTCTATACAATCGACTAGATTACTCATATTAACCACCCCGACCGTGATGAGAATCGTCAATTTTTCAGATTGTAACATTTGGTTGGAGTTCATGTTGTCTCAATGCTATTTTAAAAGTCAGTTGCAGTAAGTCATAAACTATTGAATCTATTTATACACCGAGCATTTCAAATGTGTCTCCTATGTGCCTTAAACTCTCTCTTCAATCTATAATAATATTCTACATACATTGCATTATTAAAATTATAAATATATTTATATTTATGGTTTAGATATGCTATGTAAAATTGCCACTTCTTGCTCAAATTAAAATTGTTCGTTACTAATTTTTTATTATTTAATGAATTTTGAATGTTGATACTGAAAAGTTTGTTAATATTTTTATATTTTTCTTTTCTTTGTTTGATTAAATTTGTTAAACACGATTTTAGAACTTTACACTGAAAAGGTATTAATTAGAATATAATATTTTAATAAAATTAATGTATAAAGTTTAGATATGTCACATCAAATATGATTAGACATGTGAATATAGTAATTAAATATAAAATTTATCGACATCGCATTTAGCGTGGTGTATCATTTGTAGTAAATTTGTAATTTTCAAGTTACATAATGAAAATTTAGGGTTAAATTTTTGTTATATAATATAATTAAAAAAATTATGCTGAAAGAGTATTCGTAATTAAATTTTAATTCTATTAAAATCAAATCAGTTAAAATTGAACTGTTGTTGTGAGACGAGATATATAGTATCATGACTTTGATCATGTACAACAATTTTTTTAAAAAGATTTTTAAAAGATGATCATGTGCAGCATTGAAAGTACAATGTCCAGTACAATCTGAATCTAAATTAAAAACAAATTTAAGCAAAAAAAAATGTAAAAACAAATGCAAGCAAAAGAACAATTGTGGACATGATTACAAAGTAACAATCATCCACAATCCACATGGACCCGTTCACACGTGGTTTGTTCTTGTATCTATGTGTCGACATTGCATTATTTAAATTACTACAATCAACAATTGTTCTTCAATATTCAGTCCACTGATAACAACAATTCACAGAACTGTTACATCTAATCTAAATACAATTACGATAAATAATTTGTTTGGTTTCCGCACAGGTTGTCATACATAACATCTTGAAATTGGAGCATATATCTAAGGCCTAAAATTGCCATTAAGCTAGGCCTAACATTGACTACGCACCATTTTGACGGTGGTCAATATATGAATCCAACTCTTAATCATGGTCCTTGGCTTTACTCCTCATACAATCATTGTGAATCTCAAATAATCAAACATGTAAAAATTTAAATTTAGGTTTCTGGGTTGGTAATGTTAAGTGGTTCAATGACACTAGTACTTCCTCCATTTTACGACCTCCTCTTACTAAAATTAAAATAATTTTTCATTTTAAACATTCCATCAAAATAGAACAATTTTTCATTTATAAAATAACATTATAATACAACTCACTTTTAACCACACATTATTAGGTCCACATGCACTTTTCTATTTCAAATTCATTTAAAAAAATATTTGTACGAAAAATATTTTGTTATAAATGAAATGAAGGGAGTAGAATTAATCGTGTTTACCAACCATGAGGTGTATTTCACATTTTCAAACAATACGGAATGTTTCACGTCAAAAGAGAAGGAGTGAGAAGTGATTGAGATATGACACGGGACACACCAATTGATGATCTTTATCTTCCCAAATTCTACTAACTTGGACTAATGATTCCTTAAAAGAACATATTGAATGTATGGTTTAGTATCTAGATTTTCTAAGTTGTAATGGCTATATCTTAATTTTTATTTATTATAATTATTTTATTATTTCATAGGTTGTATACAAAATTTGAGATATTAATCCAACTATTTTGAATTAATTATTTCATTACTTGATACATACTACCCATTTTTAATAGGTTGTATATATATACCATAGATGAATCCAACTAACTTTGTAATTGAATATGAAGTTTGGTTACAATAACTTCCAAAATACTTGAATTTTAGAGTAGAAAACATGGATACTAATTTATTTTAAGGAAGAGGAGTGTGTTATATGTAAGTATATAAGTATATGTTTTCTTTGATAAATAGTATGTTAGACAATATTGAAGGAATTATATAGGCATTTTGTTACATATATTTACGTATGAAATTTCAGAAATTTTAAATACTAAGAAAGTGAAACTAAAAATTACATATTAAAATATAACAAAAGTAGGTATATGATTAAATATAAATTGAATACCAAAAAAAACTTAAATTTTAGTATGTAATTTACTTCCGACAAAATTACAGATAAATTGAATACCAAAAAATAATAAAATAAAATATTAGTTTATGGCATAGTCTACAAACAAACAAATGCTCTATACAAAAAAATATTTGCAACATTTTTTAACACTATATAGAAAAACCAAAAATCAAACAAAAATTGAATATTAATCATAAATAATATTTACAAAATTAAAAAACAAGAAAATACTGCAACAAAAAATAATAGAAAACATTAGTATACAATAAAATGAATTATCATTTTAAGGAAGAAAATTAAATACTACTGAAAATTTATGTATGCAGAATCGAAAGACGAATGAAGAACTGGGAATAATATATCTGAAATTTCTTCTTGTAATCAAATTTTGAATTGTTTTAAATGAAAATTTCGTACAATGCTTTCAATAGAAATAACTATTAAAATATTAAAAGGCAGGGGTAGAGTCCACATATAGGTTTTTAGCGGCAGGAGTCTATTTGAAATTAGAGAAACTTTGTGGGTCTCTCGGGAAGAACGACTTCGTACCTAATCACAATGTTTTCGTATGAAAAATAAGAACTAAAATTCGCACGTATCTGAGGAAACAAAGTTGAACATTTTCGTACAGGGACCACAAAAACCCAGATAAGAACAAAAATGAGAAAAAGTCTGTTGTTGTTGGCTTGTGAGTTGTTAATTAGTACCTGTTCCATTGTTTCAACTTTTCCTTTGTGTAAAAGTGAATCTTGTGAGGGTAAGTACGTCGGTGAATCTGTATTTGTTGACCTCAGATTACCTTTTATCTTTTTTCCTCACAAAATTATGAACATTATTGTGTCAACTTTCAACGGAATGGAAAAGATTAATTGAATTGGTCCTGCATTCTTAACTTATTATAGCTCATCAAATTTCTTGTTGAGATCTAATGATACATCAATTACAACTTTACATTTATCTAGTTATTTTTCAACTTTTTAAAAATATCTAGAGAGTAGTTTGAAAAAACATTGAATTATAACTATTTTGAATCATTGCGATGAAGTGTATGTGGAAATTGATTTAGTGAACATAAGAGGGGTTGATGAGATTGAGACATAATAAGATAATTTGAAGTACCCAACTAACATATAACCGTAGACACGACAATGAAGCACAACTCAATTAATAAGATGCTTCACCTTCAATTAATAGATCGGGAGTTCGAATCATATTTTATCCATTTAAAAATATATATATATGCTTCTAATGAAGCAAGTCTCAAATATATATCCGTAGACACAATATAACATGCTAGCCACGTAAGATCATTCCCAATGGTGACGGATGACGGCGCGTCGTCGTCGTTTTGCTCCAATGGTGGCGCGTCGTCGCCACGTCATTTTTTTTTAAAAAAAAAAATTCAAAATCAAACATAATTCAAAATTCAAATTCATATTGAAAAAATCATGAGTACAAACAAGACAGAAGGTGAAAAACACAAAGCAAACAAGGCAGGAAGAAAAAAATACAAAGTAAACAAGGCAGAAGGTAAAAAAAACACAAATGCGACACACTACGGAATTGATCGTTCGCGATTAGCCGTTGTTAGGGAACAATTCAGCGCCAAGTGCATCTGCGGCTGTTTTGCCCTGTGTGGGCAAGTTTTCGTAGTTCGCCATAAGTGACATAAACATGTCCATCTTCTTCTCATGTTTCCTCAGCTCAGCCTCATTTTTCCTCACCTCAGCCTCATGTTTCC
>JAYMSP010000436.1:0-51822 GCA_036897095.1 Plantago elongata
AAATCTTAATTACTCTCTCAATTCTCCATAGCTTAAGAATAAAACAAAATGGTGAAATCATCACTCTCTATCTTCATTCTTCACAAACAGAACTCACCAAACCAACATTTTACAGATTACATCAAATGTGGGTTTCTTACCAATTGTCCAAGTGCATAAAAAAGCTGGTCCATTGGAGTCTCTGTTTGATCGCAGTGTAAAAAGATGAAAGTAGTGCAAGAATCCTCCCATGAGATTTGAGTTTTCTTGATCTTTCAATTTAATCCCTTAATTTTCAATAACAACAAAGCTTTTAGTTCATTTTATTGTTGAGTCTGCAAATAGTTTGCCTAGATTCTAGGATTACAATTATGTTTGTTGTTTGGTTGAATTTCAATGGTAATTTATGAAATCTTTCTATTATTTGTTGAAGGTTTATGGGTTAATATTGAATTTCTATTATATATATAATTTTCGAAGGGTATACTAGTAATTTCGGAGGAAAAATTCACGGACAACAATTGTTGCCCCTTGCGCCTTACTATATCCGTGCCCGGTACTAGTGAACCCTTCAATTAAATTTTTAAAGTCGAATATTGAATAAAATAATGTGAGCGGATTTACTTTTACATTTAATCTTTTTCAAAATACTTCGAGGCGTTGTAAATACTTCACCCACTCCGATCTCAATTTTTAAAATATTTTTAATGTATATACATAATATATAATTCTTTGTAGAAACAATATAGTTCATATAAAAAAAATTAATCTAAAGTTTCAAACTCGAATTGTGTAGATTTTCATAACTCTTTTTTTTTCTTTCGTGTTGCATAACTCTTCCTAAATCTTTACCTGTCTACGACTCTGTTTGGCAAAACTAATTGAAAAGGTAGCTGGTAGCAGGTAGCTGGAAACTTAGCTGGTAGCTGAAAAGTTAGCTTGTAATTTTTCTTTAACAAGCTAATTTGATTAGATTCTTAAACCAGCTAGCTTGTTTAAAAAGTTGCACGTTCACGTAACAAGCTTTTATAGAAAAAAGTTTATTGAGCTGAAAAGATAACTGAAATGATAGTGATAAATATGGACTAGGACCCTTTTTAGTAAAATTAACTGAAAATGTATTTGGTAGCTGGTAACTGAATAATTAGTTAGTATATTGTTAAGTAGTTTTCTTTTAACAAGTTAATTTAATTAACTTTTCAAATTAATGAACTCTTTCAGTTAGCTTCTTTAAAATGTTAGTTCGTGGGTAATTCTGGCATGGATGACGTTACATTAAGCAACATTTCCATCCAATGAGTTCACTTGTCTTCAACAAATTATATTTCCCTTCCCATTATTTAATGTGGAACGCATAGTAGTCATAGTATTAATTGTCATTGGTTATAAGTCAATGATGTGGCTCATAATAAGTATATAATTAATGATATATATATCCAGCTGTCCATGCAGTTGACACTAGGGTATAAATTATAAAAAGATCAAGGCTGACACTGTAATAATAATAGAGCCGTTCATTTTCTTCTCAGGTGTAAAAGTGATATTTCCGGATGTACATACATTCTAAAACTTTTGTTCACCAACCTAAACGAATGTACTAAATACATTCTACTGGACATATTCTCACACTTGATATATATAATTTATTTATAGTTTTATTTTTATTTTAATCACTAATTATTTTTACAACTTTATATATATATGTGCAGTTATTTTAGGACAAAAGATCTCAAGAATCATGGAGCATTGCAAGTCTAATACAAGAAGGATTGTACTTCGCTTAGAGTTTCCTAAAGGAAGAAGAAGTCGATTGGGATAAAAACAAGATTTAATGCAGGACTCTCATGTTCACATAGACATTCACCACTATTATATATAGAGGGGCATGCATTGAATAAAAATCCAAGAGTATCTACAAGTCGAAGTTAACAAAGATTGGAGTTTGAGTTGGAATAAATCTTGAAGTAGAAGCCGATTAGGACTCAAACTGCAAGCAATAAAGATCACAACAAATCTAATGAACTGTGCACGTTTTTGACAACTATATATACCCCAAGAGCTCATTAAGATACATAGAGAAATCAACGGAGTCTACGACGATCAATCAAGAAAAATCGAGAGTTTATTTATTCTTAGATTCACGATTTCTTTCATATTGTTCTAAGCTTTTTCTATCTAAAACTTAGAGGTTGATAGATAGATTGATAGAGTTAATTCTTTATACTTGCTTAGATGTTTTGCATCTAGATATATTCGTAGAATAGATCTAGAGTAGTTCTTGCATCTAGAGTAGTTATACCACAAAGTATGATTTTCTTGCTTTTGTGGTCACACCTTTCGTATTTGCTATTCTCCTTTCTTAAAACAAAAAAAAAAGTTCTCTTTCTCTCTTCTTCTTGACTTCTTGTTATTGTCTAAATTTTTTCAGGGGAGTGTGTTTGTGGTGACCTTACTCTTGATTGTGTTTGGTCGGCCGTTTGTTTTGGCTTCTCTCCTTTTATATAAAACAAAAACATTCGTGTGAGCAGCACACCAGTGAGTCGTGGGTTTTGTACTTGGTCATATTCGGTTCTAATAAAGCCTCTACTTGTTCGCATGCTTTTATTTTTATGTTTGTGGTTGTGCATTCGGAATTGCTAGATAAAGTTTGCGTTCATACTAGGGTGCTTGGGGTTCCGGCTGCCAGCATTCAGTGTGGATGTCTTACTTGAGGCAGTTTCTATATATGTGAGACATATAATGTGCATGCATTGGGATACTGGGATGTATGGAGATCCGGCTGCCTGCATTCAGTCCTATGTGCACATCTGTTTTACTGAAAGAGTCTTGTGATACTGTTGGGGTGTATGGGACTCCGGTTGCCTGCATTCAACGTGTGTCCTACACACTAATGCAATCAACAACAACAACAACAACAACAACAACAACAACAACAACAACAACACAAACATTGTGCTTTATTTTTCTTATTTACTGTTTGAACAAGGTGGAGTTTAATATAAAGTCCAGGTGTAGTTCTTGTGTTCTGATAACTCCATGCTTATGTGTGTGTGCTACCTACATTCTTCCTTAACCTCCTTCTTGTTTTACTTGTGGAGTTTATGTCTTGCTTTTGTGCTTTGACCACACTGACTTGTAGTATGTGTTCCCGCAACACTCTTTTCTGGTTATACTCTATGACAGTACTTGTTTGTCCTCTTATTTCCCTCTTATATCTCGTTTCTTTCCCTCCTCATCTTATTTTTTACATGGAGAATTGCTTGTACTTTCGTGTTGTGATTACATTGTGGGTTGAGTAGGGTGTTGCCAATACACCCTGTACTTTGCGTTGACTATTAGTTTGCTTTGATTTTTGCTTTCTATTCCTTCTTAGTCCTAAGCCTTCCAAAATTATTTGAAAGAAAGATTCATGAGTGTGTGTGTGATTTGGGCTTATTAATCATGTTTCTAGCTTAATTTCGAGATAATTTTGATTTTTTTCTAGCTTGTAACATATTATCGCTCATTTAGTTAAGATTCTCCATAAGTGACTTTTTCTCTAACGGATTATCTCCAGTTTAGTTGTGAAAATCTTTTCCCAAGAAAAAAAACCTTTTCTAATGATTGGCATTAGTTTTGGATATGTGTCTCAAGATTTTCTTTTTAGCCATTTGGATTGAAGTGTGTTTTATCAATCCCCTATCCTCCTCACTTCTACTCTTACTTTCGTACTTGTCTCGTATTATCCTGGTTTCTTCTCTACTCACATGTTTTCTCAAGTTACAAATTGTTAAGTCTCACTCCCGTGACGATGGATGCTATATATGGTTGTGAAGGATCTTTCTTCATGAAAATGGGGAAATGAGTTTGCATATGAACATTCAAGAAAGATCTTAACATGATGGATTGATCATTCATTACTTGCTTTTGCTTTTTTACTCTATGCTAATTTTGAGGGGGAGTTTGATTTTGTTCATGCCAGTTCATATGTTGTTAACATGTTGTTCAAGTTTGTTTTGTGAATAAAAGACAAAAAGGGGGAGAAAAATATAAGTATTGAGAAACTGATGTTCTTGATACACTACTAGCTAGCTGCGACGATGGTGTTGCCAGAACACCAACTAGCTGATATGATGTTTTGTCTTTATACAAAAACTGATGTGTGCATGATGTTATAGCATAGGTTAGTATGCCTTTTATCATTGATCTATAAGTGAAAGAAGGATATGATGATTTTACCTTCACCACAAAAAGGGGGAGTGTGATGAGTTGTGCCTTCTAATTTTGTTATATCAATGATGTTTGAATTCATGTTTATGATCTTTAGTATGTTGGTATGTAATGTTTGTGTTATATGTGTTTTGACTTAGTTTATATCTATGCTTGTTCTTGAATTAAGGGGGAGTAATCTTTCTTGTTTCAAGGGAGAGTGTAGTATATGTTCATCTGCACTAGCTCACTTGGTTTAGGTTTTGTGAAGTAAGACAAAAAGAGGGAGAAATGTAAATGTGAGTATTCTCTGTAGTGATAATCTTGGTGTACATGAAACGCGCAAGATACAATATGGAATATCAAAGCAGTATTCAGTGGTCTAATCAGGTGTCCTGAGTATACCAAATTCGGCAGTGCTTTACTCTAGTGTCTCAAGTACACCAGATTTGGCAGTGCTTTGCTCTGGTGTCCCGAGTACATCAGATTCGTCAGTGCTTTACTCTGGTGTCCTCAGTACACCAGATTCGGCAGTGCTTTGCTCTGGCGTCTGCAGTACACCAGATTCAACATAATTTTATTTCTCAACAAATTTCAGATTATGTTTTGTTTTATTCACTTACCTAATTGGTTCCACGATTTTAGTTGATCACTTGTGCATATATAACTAGGTTGGAAGAGATTTGATATTACAAGGAGATCTTGGATATATTCAAGAAAGAAGATAAGGATTATGAGAAGAAGAAGCAATCGACTTTGACACATGAATTGGAAAGTATCGGTGTAGACCGGTCAATTGACTAAGGGAGTGCAGTGCCTACACCTACTGAGATTCAACTTGATGACCCAATTGTTGACACTGGTGCAGAGACTACATCTACAGTTGAGAAACCCATTGATACATGCGGTGTACCCACTACACCACTGGTTGTTGATGCCATAGATTTTGAGACATAGGGTGTGAAGGATACACTAGCTACTGCATCCAGACCAAAACATGGCAAGGGCAAGGGAAAAACAACCATGACATCTTCCAAGGCCAAGATACCCTTCATGTGAGGATAAGAATGTTGTTGATGATGCATACATTGATGTTGAGACAATTTTCAAGGAATTTGTGGCCAATGATCCCATAACACTTACCCATGAGCTTATGGACGATGTAGCTACCCGACCTGGAGTGACAGAGACACTCATACCAGAGGAAACTGCTGCTAACCAGGAGGGTGTACTGGAAACACCAGCTGCTTTTGGCTAGAATAAAAAGGATGTGTCTGAGTTTGTATGAGATGTATATTCATGTGCCTGATTTTAAGCATCATAGAGTCTTTGGTTTTCCGGAGTCTCGTAAGTTACTAGGATCAACTTGTTCTTTTGTTCCCAAATTTATCCGTGAGTTATACTATGATCTAACCGAGGAGTTTAATTCTTCGTTCTACGGATTATGGTGAAGTGTACCTGCGTAAGAAGTTGTTTAATGTTACACCAGATATGCTGAAGGGTGTGCTGGACACAATAGGTGTTACCAGGACACCACTAACATGGATAAGGCTATTGTGATCAAGGAACTCCCTAGTGACAAAGACTGTGATTAGCTTCCCTAATCTACAAGCTCAAGGAAGTAATGATGGTTAAGTTAACAAGGGTTTGATCATCTTGTCGGTAAAAGGAAACTCCACCAACTCTCCAATATTTGTTCTTAATCTTTAAGGTCTTGCTATATGGTGGAACCGGTACACTTGATCTGCAATGGTTGATTCTTCCTATGAAACGATTGATGCTTCTTGTGAAGTCAGGTGGCTACAATTGATCAACATATAGAAACCCTTCGACTAATGAAAGCCAACCTAGGATTTTTCCTTTCAGCATATCAAGGGGGAGAGGATCATAAATGCAGGATTGATGGAGTGTACTGGTGTATTGACTACACCACTGTTTGTTATGGCCAACATGTTGGGTTGTAATATTCCTAGGATTCTATGTTACTTTTGTCTAATTATATTATCTCTATTGTTCTGATTAAGGGGGAGAAATCTCTTGACTTGAGGAGGAGGAGATAGTGTATATATATATATTTGTGCACTTTTTTTACAGGTTTATATGTGATATGAAGAAAGACAAAAACTAATGGGGAGATTGTAAGTGTGAGATTTATGGGTGATATAGGATACACTCCCAGAACTACTGTTCACCAAGTTAAGTGAGTGTATTGGATACATTGTACTGGATACAACCTACGACTGGACAAATTCTCACACTTGATATATATAATTTGTTGATAGTTTTTACCTTTATTCTAATCACTAGTTATTTCCACAGCTTTAGATATGTATGTGTGCAGATATTTTAGGACAATGGATCTCATAGAATCATAAAGCATTGCAAGTCTAATACAAGAAGGATTGTACTTTGCTTAGAGTTTCTTAAAGGAAGAAGAAGTCGATTGGGATAAGAACAAGATTTAATGTAGGACTCTCATGTTCACATAGACATTCACCACTATTATATATAGAGGGGCATGCATTGAAGAAGAATCCAAGAGTATCTACAAGTCAAAGTTAACAAGGATTGGAGTTTGAGTTGGAGTAAATCTTGAAGTAGAAGCCGATTAGGACTCAAACTGCAAGCAATAAAGATCACAACAAATCTGATGAACTATGCACGTTTTTGAGAACTTTATATACCCAAAGAGCTCATCAAGATAAATAGAGAAATCAACGGAGTATTCGACGATCAATCAAGAAAAACCCAGAGTTTATTTATTCTTAGATTCACAATTTCTTTCATATTGTTCTGACTTTTTCTATCTAAAACTTAGAGGTTGATATAGAGTTAATTCTTTATACTTAATTAGATGTTTTGCATCTAGATATATTCGTACAATAGATCTAGAGTAGTTCTTTATATTCATTATTCGTATAGTGGATATTTTCGCCATGAGGTTCGGTGGATTATTGAAATATAATCTGCTAAAAACTTATATCTCTTTATCATGTTATTTCTGCTGCATACTCTATTAAATTCGAGATTAGATTTCCAGATTAAGTTTATATATAATCGAGCTTTATATGGTCTAGCATGGTGGCGACTACACCCTAAACTGTTTTATACAGTTTTAGGTGTATACACTGCCCTTTAGATTTAGCTTGTTTAGTATCAAATTCCGGTCTGTCTGCTATTTCAGCAATTATTTACCTTTTTCTACACTTTATAACTACAACCCGAGCTGGGTGGCCGGGCCCACATGTTGACCTTGTTAGATTGATTTCCAATAAGAGAAATCATATAATTTGGGATATTTTTAAATAAAATCTCCGAATCAACCTCACGGAGTATTAATTCTATATAAAGTTTTTCTTCATTGAGATGTATACATCCATCCGGTCAATAACTTTTTATTTTGTTAATTATTAAACTTTTATAGTCATAGTTGTTCGTTCATGACTTCATGTACAAATTAATATACTAAAATTGTACTATTGAAAACTAATGAACCAGTCAAAGCGTTTGCAGCTGAGTGTCAAGCTGAGATACTCCGTAATTATGAGATTACAGGTTCGATTCCCCAAAATGAATAATTATTTTATGAATAGAGATTGGTGGTGATTTACACCTAAAATCGATTGCTAAATTCGTCTTGTTGAACAAGTGTAATTGTAATCTTTTATTCCATGTTAATTAATAATTTTAAAAAAAACTAATGAACCAAATTATATCTACTTTAGCTATTTCTTCCGGATATTCAACAATACAATAAAAAGCTCGTTACCCTCATAATTACTTCAATTCGACACTAGTGTATACAATTTGCCATCTTTCATGTACACATTATCTAATGCTTTTGACGAAATCAGACATCACTAAGGTCTTCTTAATCAACACGCATTCCCTTAATTAATATTTCTAAAGTCAACTAATCCTTAATTAATACTTCCAAAGTCAACTCATGTGCGCTGCCAATTTTAATATAGTACTCCTCTTAAGTTGTTTTTCTCCATGCAGCTTGCAGCCGTTAAGATGGATTTTCATAATTTATGGAATATTAACGTGCTGAAGTTTGTAAGGTATGCAAATTTACTTTAAAATAAATGAAATGATGTGTTAATTTATACAAATTCATAATAAAAAAGAAAAAGAAAAGTGGCATATGTTAATTAAGCGGAAATAAGTGAGTATGTTCCAAAATTACAACTGGGCGACTAAAGAAAAAAGTTTGGTCCTTTGGAATGTTCTGATGAGCGGAGAAGAAGGGCATGTGGGTTGACTGTAGTTTCCAATTTGTTCCCTCTTTCTAGATCAAGCAGAAGTAAGTCAACGGGACTATGAGATTGATTGATATAGAATTTGAATAGATATTTAAATGAATTTTGATGAAATTGTATTTTAAATAAAATTGAAATAGAGGTATTTCAAATGTATTTTAAGCTAAATCAATGTTTATCGAAATAAATAGATCGATTACAATTGAAAAAACAAACATCTCCTAAAGTACTAATAGTTAATACTTAATACACACGCAAGTGAGTAAACTAATAGTAACTTAATACTGCTATAATTGAGATTAATTACTTCACCAAATCATCTTCAACGGAAGTACCATATAATCAATATTGACACTGACAATTTTATATCTTTCCCATACCTATATAACTAGCTAGCAATTATATAAATGATAGCCTCGCAGATGCATATACGCAATTAATTACACTCCCCATATAAATTTTCAGCGGTTTAAAGTAAACAACCGGCGTCGGCTACTCATTCAATAACTCATCAAATTTTTATGAGTCATCCAGTTGCTACGTGCTTAATTATCTTCGTAATTAAAGTGGTGTAATGTATTATGTGAAACCTATTATATTTTTCTACTTCTATTATATTGCGTATAAAGAGCATAACTTATATTGAAACTTTTCAAAAACAAAAAAAAAAATCTTCGTGAAAAAGTCCAGTATTGCTACTCGATTAGTGTCTACATTCTAATTACAAGTAAAATTAATGTAGGATCATAGGGGTTCCAATGCTGACTTTTATGCCTCTCTCTCTACCGTTCTTACTTGATGATGATCATGTGGCTACATACTTTAATTGTTATCTTAAAATCATCTCCATCAGTTACGATTTATTCGGTCTTAAAATTTCTGTCATGTTAGTATTTCATTTACTACAACTCAATTTATAACTCTACACAATTCACTACTCCAACAACGAGTCCTAGAATCTATTTTATTTTATAATATCTCTTTCAAACTTAATTATTCATTTTATTTTCTTCTTTTATTTCCTTTAAACATTATTCTTGAATTGATTTTAAATATTATTAATTAATTATGACAAAATTACACTAGTATCTTTTTATATTTATTCATTAAAAATAAAAATTATACTTCCTCCGTCCCGTACTAAGCTTCCGACTTTGCCATTTTTGTTGTCCCGATTAAAACTTCACATTTTCATTTGTACTCATTTTTAGTCCAACTTATAACATTAGAATACTTAGGCAATAGCTCAAAATTACATCTCATGCCACTCAATTATAAACAAAAGTACTCTTGTCTTATTATTTTATGAAAAAGTACTCTTGTCTTATTTTTTTAACCCAAAAACTGTTTGTTGGGAAATTTAGGACGAACGGAGAAAGTATGATCTAGGTGGATTACTCCATCAAGCGTGTTTTTATGTATTTTCTTTTCTACAAGCGTATTTTTTCAAGACATGTATTTCTTTTCTACTAGTGCGATTTTCAATTCAAATAATATGTCTTTAATATTATAGAAGTAATGTATAATTTATATTATATAATTATTGTATATGTAGTAATTAAATAATAAAAATAAAATTAAATAAACAACAAAAAAGAAGAATCATTAAACATAGAAAAAAGAAAAGAATAAAAAATTTAAAAAATAGTAAAATTATGATTTTGGTGCTGGGACGAGTCCAAAAAAATAATTTTGGGACTCCTCCCAGCGTTCCAATGCTGGGACGCTGGCTTCAACTCTGAGCCAGAGTTCCACCAGCGTTGCAACCCACCGTTACAACGCTGGTGGAGATGGTATAAATCCCAACTTGTTTATAATTAATTAAAAATGCTGGTGGAGATGGTATAAATCCCAACTTGTTTATAATTAATTAAAGCAGACTCTGATAATAAATTTTTATAGTAGAATATCAGTAAATAGGTAAAAATGTTTTAGTACAGTTATACTCCATATTTGACTATATGAGCATATGAGTTTGTTTCTATATAACAAGTTTTGAACAAAAGGATTTGTAAAATTTGTAATTCGATACTATGATACTCAACATATAAAAAATGAACAGTGAAAGATATATATTACTTGTTGGAAATAAAACTAATTCCATAAAAGTTCATGTATGATTGAATTAATTTAATAAATTCTCCATTTTTTAAAATTTCATTATTTAATTTTATCTTATTTAATAAATTTTTATTTTAATTTATAAAATATTGTTTTGAATTAGTAATAGTATTCAAGATTGGTGTCTATGTATTCGTCTTGTCAAGACGAATACAAATATATGTTCAAAATATTTTTCGGATATATGTAGATAAAGTTATATTACATTTATTAAAAATATTTTATGTAATATGGTACCAAAAATAAACTAACTAAACATGGAGAAAGAAAACGTTAATACCTAATATAAAATGAATGTAATAATGGAAGGCTTTGGAATGTTCATTTTATTGTTATTAATTCTATAAAATTATTGAGATTGAGAATGATTGTGGATAGAGATATCATATCAACTTTAAATAATATATAGAATGAGGAAAAATAATTTCACATTTCGAACCACTCATGTATATGGCCCACATCTAAGTTGCTCCGAATTCACAAGCCAACTAAGTTGGTACTGAAGATGTCAACATTGACTCAATACTTAGGCCTCATAGACTTTACACTCTGAAACAAGTTTAAGCCCAACAAATATTAAAGATCGGTATATATTTTAGGCAACTCATATTCTAAACAATTCAATTTCCTCAATTCGATGCAAATCAAATAATGCAAATCTTAAAAAAAAAGAATCCGGTTAAGATGGTGTAAATAAGAAACCAAATATGAAAATCTCCATATTTCCTGGGAATTCAGTTCTTCATGATTTTCATGAAATCTTCAACTAACCCTTTTCATAAAAACGAAACGGGCACTTGGAGGTATGTTTGCGCAGACAATGTGCTCATGATCATCTCTGTGAAGAGAAACATGTACTTACCTAGGTTTGCAAGTCAGGGAAGTGACTTCCAGCAGAGTAGGGCCAACAGAGCACTATAGGTGGAGCTGAATGGATTTGATGCTTGACTACCATCTCTACACCCATGCCATGCTAGCTAGCAATCTCTACTTACTGATCTTATTTTGGACTTTGCTTCCACAACAAAAATGGTTGTTGACAAATTGGCCTTTGTACTATTTGGTACAAAATATAAAGGTGAAAATTACATCTCAATTTTTATGAATTATCATTTTCAAAGTTGAATTTTGCTACGAAAATATTGTAAATTTCATATGAATGTTCTTTGAATCCATACCAACCGCGAAAGTTTACTTTTCAAATGAGAAAATATCCTCATGACATGAAAGATCAGCTTAAACCACATACTATACTCTATGAGGATCTTCTTCTTTCTGTCTGTTTGAACCACATACTCTATGAGACTATAGACCATATCATTAGGATATACAAGTCTTCACAAGGTTTGGGCTTCCACTACGCCATGATGATGAGAGCATGCACATTTATATGTAAGGCGTAATTAAAGACAAATTAGGCTATGTCCCAAGCTAAGCCAAGACAATTAGATGAAGAGGACCTTTGTATGACAAGTCGTTTTAAAGTAAATTCAAGTCTACCTGCAATGGTAAGCATCTGGGATTATATTGGGATAGGTAAGAATCAATGTTCGACTTTGTGTCACCCACCAGCGCATGTAATTGCTAAGATTTCTGTCAGGCCAATTAGTAAGAAAAAATTCGATAGACAATGTTTAGGTTTCATGCCAGCCTTGCCAGGCTTAGAATGATGGAATTTACATTAGTATAAGTTAAAAGTTAAGCAAAGGTATGGAGTATATATTTAGACATTGTGGATAGTGAAAAGTAAAGGATTAGTACGTGCTAATTAGTGGTTGAAGTTCAAACTGGTAGCTTGCCCAGTTTGGTATAATTTAAATTAATTTGTTTATTGGATAGTTACGAACTTAAGAGAGTTAAACTGGTTCAACTATGTAAATACGTTATTCACTTATTTGTTTAAGCATTTATATGTTGTACTAACTTTCATTGTTTCATATGATAAACTTTTACAAATTTTCATATAATTTTAAATAGTAATTTAGTACTACTCATCTTCAGTTATAATAAATAATTGGCATATACGAGCCGGTAATTAGTATCCGAATTCAACCCGCTGTTAAAAATCAATATACTAGCAAGCGTCGAGTTAGAGGTCAGGAGTCAGTTAGCGATAAATTTAATAATACTGAATTAATAACTAGTGCGGACCTTTCAGAGTTCGGGGCTCTTACAGATTGTACTTCCTGTCTCAAAACGTTAATTCGTGTAGCGTCGTTTCCTTTGTGATTGGATAAATGTTTCTGCGTTTTTCCTTTAGATCCTTCTGCGTTTCTTTTGTGTTCAAAATAAGCCCAACTTCTTTCGCGCCTCCATATTTAGTCCTCAATGTTTCAAATTCTTTGCAACTAACTCTTGATAAATTATAAAGTGATCCATCAAATTTATACAACTTGAGTTTGTGTTTCCAATAGTATACGAATAGGGCTATATCAGTGAGAAGTTTAAATGATGGAATGAACTTTTTTTTTTTTTTTTGGGAACTAGTATATATATAGTAACTATCGAAGTTTATGTACAAGCGGTGTCAGACACCGAGTCTGAGGGACACGAAGTGTAAACGTAATACACCTATCAACAAACATAAGTGGCGCAATCCAGGTCGGGCAGATGTCCCGAACATTCAAAACAGGTCCAATCTGTCGGGCCAACATACTATATGAACACTGTACAACATCAGTACTAACTACATTACTACTATCCGAAGGAACCATAGAACTTTTTTGCTTTGCCAGACAGTCAGCCACGTCGTTGGCTTTCCTGTACACAAAATGAATTTGTACTGCCTGTAAAGTCTTTATTTGATGATAGAGGTCAAGCACCAGAGAATGATGATGATGCGCTGGAACCTGGATCATGCACAAACACGCAAATAAGTAGTAAGAATTAGTTTGTATAAGTGTGTGGTATCTCGTTGCAATGCTAACATAAGATCAATGTGTAAGGCTACGAATTCTACAAATTATTGTCAGTACAACCAATATAACCACTAGCAGCCTATAAAAAAGAACCGGAGGGTGATCTTAAGATACGCCCAATACCAGCAATGCCAGGATTACCTAGAGCCGAGCTGTCAGTATTTAGGCAGACTAAGCCGGATGGTGGAGGGGTCCAGGTAAATGTTGCCACATTCATAGGAGTCGATGTTGTCAGAGTGTAAATCAATGCAAGCTCCTTAAACAACTGGTGATCGCGAGACTATAACGAGTGGAAAGCAAAATGTTTGTGGTGGAAGATAAAATTGTTACGGGCCTGCCACAATACCCAACCAAGGAGCACGAAACAAAGCAACTTGTTAATACAATCATAATATTTTAAAAGATATTAATAATATTTTATAAATAAATATTTTATGTTAATTCTATACGTGTGTGGAATATTACTCTTATAAATTAGTATATCATAAAACTTGCTCATAATTTTAAAACATGGGGAAAAGAGACAATTTGCACGTCCCAAACAATGAAATAGTAACCGATTCAACGCAACTCATTCTTTCAAACTACCGTTCCAAAACCACTTTAATTCAATGTTCATTACTTCATTTGAATACTATCCGACATTCCGACCACTGTATATCAAGTTATCGTATCCTATTTGTGCTTTTCTTTCCAAAAGTGCATTGGACATATGTCTATCACTCATCAATCAAGATTAATAACTCGATGGAAATCTTAATCCCTTCATATTCACACACATATCGTGCTTTGTTTGATAAGTCACTTTCTACATGCATAATGGCGTCCTTAACATTACTAAGCTGTCAAATATGGTGACCCTTTTTCAATAACCCAATGCTATCAATTACGCTCATTTCACTCACTTTATCTTGTATGTATAGAAGGGCCAGCCGACCAGGGCCACGAAAGCACGTACCCTAATCTTTTACCGTCTAAAAAGCTCCAAGGTAGGACCGAATATCGAAACGATTCAACGTCTTATCAGGATGTTATCACGATTCATCGCTTTCTTGGTTGATCCTCCTGATATATGTGCCGTATTCACCACTAGCTAATGCAATATTGTGTATTAGTAGATAAATTATTGACATCCGATGAATTATATGTATATATAGCACATTAAGACACTTCAAATGTCTTCTATGATTATCAGACGCTTCGTCCCCTTTTCGAATAATCATTGTAAAATACGTGTCTAAATTCGTTGTTAATGTAATTAAGTATTTTTTATTTTTTTGAAACGACAAAACATTTAATTAATACTTTCCAAAGTGTTCAAGAGCATAATGAATACTCGGGATTCAAGGTTCAAATTACATCATCATCATATACCACAATTCCATACCAATATACAAAGAATCAAACTCTAAACCAAGCATTTCACCAGTGGTAGAATTAACATGGGTCCTATGATCTCATTCCCAAGGAAATCACAACTTCTCAACCCGGAACATAGACCAATATTACAATTACCAAGATAAACAATAATCAACGGAAACAATTAACATCCCGGACTCCTAAGAAGACACCCATAGTAGATCTTCAAACCGGTCTCATAACAAGCTCCTCACTTCACACTTCCAAATTACATGATGCTACATTTCTTTAAAGTCATGTTGACATTTTTATAAATAAACAGAAAAAATTAAGGCGACGGGATTAGTGATTTGTTATAGAGCTTTTTATATTTGCTCAAGAGAAAAGTAGTGAAAAAGACAAGTAAAAATGAAAAAGGTGGATAGCTTTATGTTTGGTAGGTCATGGATTAAGAAGTGGTGGAGGAATATAGAGGAATTGATTAACAAGGTGGGCAAGATTTGCCATGAATAACCATTGACAACAAATGTGGTTGTCTGTTAATTTACTTGCTAAGTCTGTCTGTACCTCATTATCGTGCACGAAGACACACTTGTTTTTCTTATTTAAGCAAATTTTATATCCTTACTTTCTAATTTCATGCCTACCCGTAAATCATAATGAATTCTATAAAGCTTTTAGGCCCTTATTTTTTTTAATTTCATGCCTACCTGTAAATTATAAAGAATTCCAAAAGATTTTAGACCCATATCTTTTTATTTCATGCCTACCCATATTGAATCTTAAAAGATGATTTTCATGATGTAATTTGGTACACCTAGTAGTAAATGTATCTATTACTTTATGAGATCATAGTATGTTTATAAAATTTGAAAAATAATTTTTACTTAACATTTCAATACGTGTACAAGTGATCTTGTGAATTGATGAGGAATAGCTAGGTGATTATTATTGAAGTATTAATATATATGACTAGATTTCATAATTCTCTATAAGTTTGGACTTTTTGATGTGATGGAATTATATCATGGTATCAGAACATCTGGCTCACGTTCAACTTGGGCTCGAATCTTCACGGAGACAATCTCCGTTTCATATTAAATTGCACTCGAATGGTCTCCTTAAAGAGGTCAGAATTGACCACAAGTACGGGAGAGTGTTGAAGTATCAATATAAATATGACTAGATTCCACAACTCTTTACCAGTTCGAATTTTTAGATGAGATGGAATTTTATTAATTATATAATGTAAACTAAACAAGTGGAGATGTTCATTTTTATTTATGGGGATTTGAACATCCCCATTTGGTTCGATAAACAATGATTTGACCTAAAATATACTTAAAATACCCACTCAAATGTCCATTCAAACACAAATTTTATCAAAATCAATTCCAATACCCACTCAAATGTCCATTCAAACAGCCACTTTATGGGAATTTTTAAATTTTGGATAGGGGGATGTGTCTGCCAGTGTTATTATTATGAAAAATATTAATCGGTGGGTTGTTCACCTACATCTAGTAGCAATAGTAAATTACTCCTGAGCAGCTTGTAAAAGGCAGCCAGCCGGCTCTTAATTGTAAGTTAGTGTTATATGACATGTATCGTGCTGCAACTGCATGCATCTAAAAGGCACGTAGATTAATCAGTCTTAGATTAGTGAATTGATAATTCATTAATTATCATTTAATTAAGATCAGCAATGTAATAAGCCAGGTGGCATAGAGTCGGTGTTCAAGTAGCCACCAGGAATATAACTTGTCTGATTAGACACACACGTGGTCAATTGAATTGGTCATTATGCAAATGCAGCTCAATTATGATTTAATTAACGAATATTAAAACTTCTGTAAATTAATACTTGATGAATTAATACCTTCAGTAAAATTAATAATTTATCCGGTCTCAAGTCAGAATCAGTAAAATAATAAGATAATAACTTTTTAAAAATTTCAGTATATATATACATTGGTCACAACGGAATCATATATTAATAATTACTAAAATATTTCACACACACATATATATATAAGTGTGTGTGCGCGCGCGCGGGGGCGCCATACACTTCAAAATTCTAAGATTGTCTAGTAAAAAATGAATCTATTGTCACTTGTTTTTTTTAAACTTCAAATTCATATTGAGCTCATCTTTGAATTTACCCATTGCATTTAAGAGTTGCGGCGTTGTCTTTTCATATTGCAACAAAAAGTTGTGAAGGGTTGTTGCCGCTTGCAATGCTTTATTTCAAGTGACTGGTTCCAAAGCTACTGAATCCCGTTGCTACAAAAGGTTCAGCGCCTCAATGGCCTTCTCTATGATTAGCTCTCATGTCATATTCATACGCTCTTGATGTTGGAGAAACCATCCATAAACAACTTTCTCCATATCTAGGTACTTGGCTGATTTTTTACGCTTGGAAGATCCACCTTTGTCAAAGTCAGCTGATAGGAACTCCGATGATCGCTTGAGCGGGTTTGATATTGTTCCTTGATTAACTTTCAAATTGAATGTTTTGTCAACTCACTGCACCAAATATTGTTGAGTGCATCCTTGATGATCTCTTTTATACTCACATAATAATTTTCGTTGTCGATTGGTCATTGTTGATTTTTTAACACCTTTTAGTTTTGGAGTCATAGTTGATGTGATTTTAATTTTTTTTCAATGGTCATTTTATAGTGATCAATTTCTAGCCATATTTCATGTATGTACATTGGTACCATGGACCAATTTTTTGGTACATGAACTAACTTTTACTTATTAAAAATTAATGAACTTGAAAAATTCAATTAACTTATAAAGTAAATTCATAGAATGTTAATTGAAACTTGATTTTGTAATTTATTTTATATCTCTAATTAATATACATTGTAACTAGTATATTAAACTTGAAAGTGTAAAGATCATACGTAAAACCTCTTTAAATTAATAAATTATTAATTTATCGATATAATAATATCTCACTAAATTAATAAAATATTTCAGTCCTAACATATTAATTTATAGAGGTTTAATGTAGTATATATGCATATGCAGAACAAGTGTCGACTAAATTGGTACTAAGTGGCAGGTGCAATACATCTGTGTCTAAACTCTGATGACCAAATGAACTTCTTGAATGAATGACAGTGGGTAGTCGAACATGTTAAATACTTTTTTTTTTTGAAAGAGTAAATAATTATTTATTTATTAATTATTCAAATTCAAAAAAAGGTATTAGCCAAGAAGGACAAATGTCCCATACAAAATGGTATCTAGTATGATTCACAAAGTTGTTTTCAAAAGTTCATTGGCTGGCTTCCTTGACGAGATGGTCAGCAGCTTGATTCATTTCTCGATATACAAACTGGACATGGACTTCTCATATAATATCCATAAGTCGAAGGCTATCCTCATGAAGGGTTTGTAGTTATGGTGTCACCGCTTCCTTCTGGTTAAGAGAGTGTAGAAGACCCGTGAGTCAGTTTGTATGATGATCTTTGTATGTCCAAGGAGAATACAAGACAAGAGTCCCGTTTTTTAGAGCTGTAAATTTTGCCATAATGTGGTTAGTCCGTCCTATGAAGTTGGATGTTGCTCTGAGAAAGTTTCCTTGGTGGTTCCTAAGAATACTTCATGTTCCCTCTGACCATATCAGAGGTAAAACCGATCCTTCTATGTTCATAGTGACATATCCTGTAGGTGGAGGTGCCCATTTACATGTGATGGTTTTAGTGGAATTAGGTTGAGGTGAAGGGTTATAGACGGTGGTATCCTTCATTAGGGTGGTTAGAGTTTTGTGAAAGGTAAAGAAGTTGAAATCTTGATTTCTGGAGATTTTTTGTTTCTGGTTTGCCAACAGAGCCAGCAAAAATTTAAGATTAAAAGTTGTTGAGGCGAGTTGTAAGCCAATGAGGTTAGAAAGTGAGAAAATGTATCAATTTTTTCCGGCAGATCGATGAAGATCAAATTTCTACTGGAGGATAATGTAGGACAATCAAAGAAAATATGTGTCATGGTTTCAGGAGCGGTTTGACATAGTGAACATAGGGGTGATGGTATGACTCCTATATCAAACAATTTTTCTGCTGTGGGTAGCCTGTCGTATAATGTTACACGTTGCATGTTGAAATTCTATAAGTTTATTAGATGATAAATTAGTTGAATTGATTTAATATAATTATAATATCATTTTTTTAAGAATAAGAGTTTATAGAATACTAAAAATGATACACAACCGTAAATTTTATAAATAAATTACATATTAATTACTATACTACATGTCTAACTCCATACTTAAACTCTATACATTAATATTGTTTAAATATAATTTTGAGCTTGATATTTGCCCAGTGTAGAGCCTTGAAATAGTGCTTAAAAAAATCATTTGGAAAAAAATAATATAAAAATGTTAACGTTATTTCAAATACATCAAAGAATAGAAAATTGGTAGCAAAAAGTTGTAATTTACTTTAGAAGTGGCAATTTAACATAGTAGATCTAGATCAGAAATATAAATATATATTTATGGTTTAATAAAGCGATGTATGTAGCATATCCTTATCAATTTAAGAGAAAGGTTAAAGCACATAGAAGATGTCTTTTGAAATGCTTGATGGAGAAATATATTCAATAGCCCGTGCTTATGGCGACTTACTTCTAAATTTAGACCTAGCATTGGGACAATATGCAGTCCAGCCAAATAGTGAACAAATTGAATTGGACGATTCTCATTACAGTCGGGATTGTGAAATTGAGCAATCTATTTGAGTCGTAAACATGCCCAAAGTTCTATAGTCGTAATAAGGTGCATGTGTGTCGAAGTAGGATCCGAACACGGTTCAATCGGAAACAACAACTGAGATGGGTGAAGAGGTTTGCGTATGGCGTGAGTTTGTGAGCGGAGAAAGATTGTTCCTTAGTAGCAAGTTGTTGGACAGTAGATAATAAGCCCTAAACAATTGTAAAAATGAAATGACACTTTAACAAGTTGAATGACACTTTAACATGAGAGCATCGTTTCTTAGTAGGTGGTTGCTAGAGATTAGAGAAGAATCGTTAAACAATTTACAAAAGCAAAATTGCACGTTTGCAAGTGAAATAACACTTTCATGTCCCACTTTGGGGCTTATTATATTGTTTTAATTATTTGTGAATTACGAACTAACAAGGAGAGCAACAATGAGCATCGGAGCAATTAATATTAAACTAATTTATATATCCCTTTTTTAGCAGTTGAAACCTCCATAAAATTAATGTATGATGTTAATTCCTATACTACAGTAATATAACGACTTAAAATTACCCTAACGGGTATATATTATAATAAGTGGAGCAGAAAGCAATAATGTTATCCATCGTGATAAGTAAAATGAAAAATAAAATAACTAAGTTAAGAAAAATATTGAAAATAAAATTAAATAAATTGTGCAGGATGCTTGACCAACTGTTGCACCAATGTGGAGTTAAAACATCAGTTGTTTGAGCCTAGCCCGAGCCTTGAACTCCACATTATGCGGGTAGAATTGGCTCTTGAACTCGGCCTTTAAATCATCCCATGTCTCCATCTGCACAATGTCTCATTCAATGTCTATCTTGCGCCTCCTCCACCATAGTAGAGTCGTCTCAACCAAGTAGTATGGAGCGGTTTGTAACTTGGTTGCATCATCTCGGATGTTGCAAGCCTGAACGTAATGCTCCATAGCCCATAGGAAATCATCAATCTCCCGAGCTTTTCCAGACCCCTTTAATGGGTTAGGCCTTGGAACATCAATCCAATGAGGTGTCGCACCCCCATGTTCCCAACATTTGCCATAGTCCTTTCAAGTATAACCATCTTGTTCTTGATGGTTTCTTATGCCTCATTCATCTTCGCTTTGTAGGTTTAAAACATGGCAGGAATGTCCGTGTTATTTGAGTTGATAATGGTCAAACACCTGCCCCTCCAACTCCTCATGGTTATCCTCTAATGTCTTTACCCGCTAAAAAAGTTCATCCAACATCTTGATATGGTCATCCATGACTCCCTCGACCCAGGTCACCCGAGTCTCCATGGATTGCCCTTAACCGGAGCATCACTCATTGGAACCGTATGCCATTCCTTCCTTCTTGCATGAACTTTCCAAGAACTATCTCGAGCACAAAAGACTTCAGACAACAATGTGTCTCGATACCACTTGTCACGGGATAAAACTTTTGATTCATAAGAAAACCTTGATCTCTGTGACACTAGACTAGTTCGTATCGATCTAGCTAGTAAACGTTCCTACCAAAGTGCTTAAGTGTGTATGCACAGTGTAGTATTGAGAGTGGGGAAGTTTGCAAGAATGCTCGTGTATTTTCTCGATGGTTCAAATGGGGTGGCCTAATGGCCTATTTATACATGCATCCACTTCCTTAAGGGAATGGTGGTGATTATTCTAGGTTATTCTATGACCTAGATCCTTCTAGCTTCTCTTATCTACAAGCTTCTACTATATACAAGAAAATGTTACTCCTCTATGAACTTGGGAATAATATAGAGAAATTTTCATGGATGGTCTTCAAAACATTGGGCTTGAACCGCAAGAGAGTTGGGCCATGACACTTAGCCCTACATAGCACATTACACATACATATAGTAGAAAACTTGGACAAGAGTTACTCATTCGGGAAGGCTTGACAACCCTTTAAATGCTAAGTATATAGTGGTGACATTCAAAGAACATATATGGGGTCCGAGGATCGTTTAGAGAAGGAATTTAAAGTATAAACGAGAAGATTCAGGGGTTCGTTTTAGGGAAACACAATCATTTTTAACCGGTGGACCATCCAATAATTCCAAATCAAAAGTTGGAATGCTTACTTAGCTACATTTTAATCGTTGTTATAAAAACAACTAAACGGTAACACACAAATCAAATTCATATTTCAATCCGGGTTTCAAAACAATGTCACTATTGTCGATCTATAGTTTGGTTTCGGGTTCCCCTGTTTACCCACGTTTAATCAAAATTTAAATTCCGTTCTACCAACCATGATCTGGTTCAGGGGTCCCCTCTCTCACCCAGGTCCGAACTCGGAAATAGACAATACCATCCCTACCCTTAAATCTTGTGAACTCTTTTCCCGTGTAATTTCTTTTTGAAGACTTTTTACATGTATAGCACGTGCCATGGTCCAAGTCTAAACCTCTATAGTCCATAGCAGTTCAGCAGCTGGAAACATTAATCATCATTACGTCCCTGTGGAACCTTGAATTTACCATTTTCTTCCCCAAAAAGTTTCAGAGTCGAACGATCGATACACACATCAATTGAATTCAATCGAATCGAAGCAGATCTCGTTGGTTCTGATCTGAGCAGATAGATCAGATCGGTCGCAGTCATGCCCGTGGCAGCCTCAGCTATCTACTTCCTCAATCTTCGTGGCGATGTTCTCATCAATCGACTCTACCGTGACGATGTTGGGTTAGTACTCCTTATTTATCATTTGAACATCTTCCTTACTGCTTCTATAATTACAAGTAATACCAATTCAGCTTTGTTGAACTAGAGCTGAATTTTGAATTCGAATGCTGTATGGAAATGGAATGAAATGATATATAGTAGTCAATGTGAAGGCACTGAATTAATTTAAGTTATGGAGTTTTGTTTAGTTCCTTTCAGCTCTGTGAGGCGGTCGAAATGTGTATATGTGATGAAATTAGTTTAATCAGATGAGGCGTTGCTTCTGATGAACTGTGAGAAAATGCTTGACTTCAAACGAGGTTTAGGGTATTACTTCAGGATATGAAGTATGATGGGGGCGATTCTTTCGTTTCTATGGTCCTTTTAGGGATGTAATTGAATTAAATCTGTCAAATGGGCTTCTAATTGCTCAAATTTCCATTTGGCTCCTAAAGTCGTGGGATAGTTGCCTCTTTACTTGCTATATCTTGTGGAAAGCGATTTTGTATGCGCCAACTCATAACTTATGTGATGCAACAGTTTTCAACTCACTTAAGACTGTAACTTCATTCTAAGTTTATAATCATATTCAGGATTGCAAATGTGAGCAATAATGAAACCTATCAAATGGACCTATGACTATATTAGCACTTCATTTCTCATATCTTATGTACCTCTTCCTATAATTAAACCCCACTTCATAATTGCTCATGCTAGAATGTTGCTGATCTGATGTTTCCATTGTTGATTCATCTTCCACACTCTCTATCTTACAGCTTCCAACCCTTGTATAGATTCTTTTTTAGAACCTGTGACGTACCTTTTTTTCTTTCTAATTTATGAACCAAAGTCTTGAAGAACATCATGAGTGATCTCAGTTTGCTGCTAGTCCACAGCATTCAAAGTTTGTGCATCCCTCCCGACGTGTCTTCCCCTAGTTCCTGCATCATTTAATTTATTAGTAATCAAGTGCTCTGTGAGAGCATGTTTAATTTAAGCTAGAGTTACCTCGAGCACTTTTTATTCTATATATGGTTTGGAAACTTTACCAAGGGAATATAATTATAGGAATCTTATCTCTTAAGATAAAGATTTGACAGATATATCATTGGTGACAAGAGTCTTAATGTGTACTGTTAAATGACGATCCTACATGATCATGATAACTGGGCAGGAAATCTGCTAGGTGGGAAGATTAAAGAGAAAAAGGAACCCTAAAGCCATTCATATCCAGCTTATGGCTATAAATCAGTGCCACAAGTGGGGATCCCAAAGCAGCCAAGTTTAGCATTATAAGATAACTAGAACATGATAAATGCGTTATTTTATTATCAAGAATTAACCTGTAATTTGGTTATATAGGAAGCTGAGCTTACAACCTGACCGATCATTCAATCAATCTATTTAAATTATGAAATGAAGTGATATAGTTCACACAATCTGTAGGTGGGATGATTGGTAACTTAATTGAAAGCTGATACAGCTCTTGCAAATAATAGTTTGGTCTTATTTGTTCTGTTTCTTGTTAAAAATAACTAGGGGCAATATGGTGGATGCTTTCCGAGTCCATATAATGCAAACAAAGGAACTTGGCACATGTCCTGTGCGGCAGATTGGGGGTTGCTCTTTCTTTTATATGAGGATCAGCAATGTCTACATTGTGATTGTTGTCAGCAGCAATGCTAATGTTGCTTGTGCATTCAAGTTTGTCGTTGAGGTATTATTTTGAATTCCATGCTTTTATGCAGGAAGTTGCCTAACGTTCTTTCCAACCTTTTAAGGTCTTGAATTTGAGTGATCCATCTTTTCTCTTCCCCAATTATTTCTCAGTTTCTGTAAACTTTTAGTCCCAATTCGCCATTTGTGCAATACGTGTCTTGTGTGGCTGTGTCTACTGGCCAATCTTTTGTTGCTAAATGGTAAACTATTTTGTCTTTCCTAATGCTATAAACTGTTTTCTTGCAGGCAGTCACATTGTTTAAATCTTACTTTGGTGGTGCCTTTGATGAAGATGCTATCCGCAATAACTTTGTCTTGATTTATGAATTATTGGATGGTATGTGACACATGTCAATCAGCTAATATTCATGATAAACCATCTATTGAATGTGACATGAAATCAAATATTTCTTGAAAGTTGACACTTAAATTCCTTTCTTTCAGTGAAACCAAAGTTTAAGTCAATATTTAATGCTATATGTCAATTCTCAACCCATCGATATATTTGAGAAAGATGTATAGTGTGGTAGGTATCTTGAAAGTTCTTGAGTAAATCTCAGTAGCCTTTATGCTGAAGTATGACAACGGATAACAAAACCCTGGCCGCTTACCCTCCTAGCTTCTTGGTCTTCCCTATTCCCTATGCACATAACTAGTCAACAGTGGGTTTATGTACTTTTGAGCTATCCAACTTTATTGTTTCTGTAGATAAATATAATATTGTATAACAAGAAGGCAATTTCTTGTGCGAGCTGCTTGCAAGTGTTCAGGCACTTGGCATGGCTTCTACTACTCTGCTTGAATATCACGCATATCTTGACTTGTAAACTTCTATGAAGCAAAAACCGACCAGGAATCTAGAGGAATTTTTTTCACACATCTATTTTTGCCACATTGCAGAAATTATGGATTTTGGGTATCCCCAAAACCTGTCTCCTGAAATTTTGAAGCTTTACATAACTCAGGAAGGTGTACGGTCTCCATTTTCATCAAAGGTTAGAACCTGCTTACAATTGTCACAGGGCTGGATACTAATATATGCAAATCTTAAATATTCCCATTTTATATTCTCATGACTGAAGATGCTGACCTTTTTCATGTCCGAATTACTGAACAGCCCTCAGACAAACCAGTCCCGAATGCAACTCTGCAAGTTACAGGTGCTGTTGGCTGGCGCAGGGAAGGTCTTCTCTATAAGAAAAATGAGGTAATTTTTAAAAAACAACATCCTTGTCTAAGATTATAAATGTGATAATTCTTAAGTTTAGTTTGTTATCTTTACAGGTCTTCCTTGACATTGTGGAAAGTGTTAATCTTCTTATGTCTTCAAAAGGTATACCCAGTTATCTTCATCTTGAAGACTTTATTTCATCTTTCGTACTATTTGAAGTCCATAATGTTAGTGATTATCTTTCTGTTTCTGTGAAACAAGTCACCGTCATTACACATTTGCTTTTGGCCTGTCCTAGGTAGCGTTCTGCGCTGTGATGTTACCGGAAAGATTCTTATGAAATGTTTTCTTTCTGGAATGCCTGATTTGAAGCTGGGTTTAAATGATAAAATTGGACTAGAAAAGGAGTCGCAGCTTAAGTCCCGGCCAACAAAAAGGTACTGATGTGCATGTCAAACTGATTAATTGGCTATATAAGATCAAATTATTGATAGCTGATACCAATTGCCGTTCTTGGGTTAAGGTTGTAGTTTTTATCATGGTAGAGATTGTATTTAGGCTGCAGTTGCATTTTTTTCTACATATTCACCTTACTGTATCAATATGATTCACCGCATTTGTATCTCATCCTTTCAAGTTGATGTAGATCTAGGATTACATATCCTTAGAGGTGTACAAGTCACTTGGGTCTCGTAGAGAAGTATCTTTCAAAACTTGTTTCCTCTTTTTCCAAATAATGAAAATGAATTCTTTCACTCTTTTGGTGGTATCTGTAAAAAGTGGATACCATCCCTGTTTAATGGCCCTATTGCAGCTCATCTACTGGGGTAGTATAAGCTTGCTGTTTAGAAGTGGTACTTAACCCAAAGTCTTGGAAAATTATTACACCATCGCTTAACTTTGTGTGTCTAGTGGACTCCTCCAAATCCCGAGGTGAATCTATGAAGTAAGAATCGTAAGAAGATTGTAATTTAGATACTTTCTACCTACATTTTCTGAATGATTGTTTTCAGTTAATATCATTTAAACAAAAAAATAATTTCTACCTCTGAGTATTGCTGACATCATATTGCAATTTACGTATGCCACTTAACTCAATCTGTTAGAGGAAGATTACTCAGGTAAATGCTGTGCTTGTTTGCAATGACAGATTAAGTTGTTCTATTCACAAATAAGTTATACGAATTACGGAGTATAAAGCTTATGAATGGTGCTTTTCGCCTGAGATGCGTGATTTTGCATGATACTTTTCTTAGGTATTACGGTTCAAAAATATGCAGTTTTACTCTTGGACTGTCATCTTCTCGCTTGAATATGCATGTTTAGTAGCAATTTTTATTTATATTGCCTTGTTTGTATGTGATGTTGCAGCGGAAAAACTATCGAGCTTGATGATGTTACTTTCCACCAATGTGTAAACCTGACAAGATTCAATTCAGAAAAGACTGTTAGTTTTGTTCCTCCAGATGGTGAATTTGAATTGATGAAGTAAGTCTGACCTTTATTTACTGGATTTTAAATTGTTCAAATACCAAATTTGTATATATGCATCTCGACCCTCATGGTCTTTCAAACATCTTGTTATGTTTCAAATTATCATTCCTGGTCTTGAACTCTTCCCATTTGCTTCTATGTGTTAACCTGGCTATTATAGGTATCGTATTACAGAGGGGGTCAATCTTCCGTTTCGGGTTTTACCTACTATCAAAGAATTGGGTCGGACACGTATGGAAGTGAATGTGAAGGTTATCATCAGACTTTTACTTGCATATTCTATCAGATATCGTTCAGATGTTTGACATCTGAGTCTTGATCCAGGTGAAGAGTGTTTTTGGGGCAAAAATGTTTGCGCTTGGAGTGGTCATTAAGATTCCAGTGCCAAAACAAACAGCGAAAACAAGCTTTCAGGTGACTTCTGGGCGAGCAAAGTACAATCCTTCGATTGACTGTTTGGTTTGGAAGTAAGTTGTGAAAATGACATTGAATCATCTGTATATTTTAATTATAATGCACCTTCATTCTATTGGATAACTTGAAACATGTTTGCAAGTAGTTGATGAAAGTATATTTAAGTAATGCAAAGCCGAACATTCGAGATGTTAAAGAGTTCGGCATGTGCTAACCACTTCATACAGTATTGTTTAAAGTATCTAATCACTCTGATAATATAATGTACTAGTAAACTGAACTATCTCTCCTGGCAACTAATATAGATGCTATAAAGTATCAAATCTTGATTGATGTACTCTCGAATTATTAGGTACACTTGCTTTGGTTCATAAATTAGCTTGAGTTACTACTTACTAGAATTAAAATATGATTTGTACTTAAATCTCTTCAATAGTTTAATTAGAAAAGCAGACATGTGCTTTATGCAATGTTTTTATTTTCTCTCTTCAAACTCCGATGAGGAGAGACCATGTTGTCAATGTCTCTATCCTTGTAGTAACCAAGCTCTCTGCTGAATGATGGACCTGCCACTTTTGTAGGATAAGAAAATTTCCTGGACAAACTGAGCCAACTTTGAGTGCTGAAATTGAACTGATCTCCACAATGACTGAGAAGAAGTCTTGGACTCGTCCTCCTATTCAGATGGAATTTCAGGTGCTACTAGACATTGATCTTATTATACTTGCAGTTTACTGCATAATGCCACAATGCTTTTATTGCTTTATTCCTTTTCCTTTTTTACCATTATCAACATAATGATATGTATAAGGAATTAAGGTTTTATACTTTTATGAGGATCTTTAATCAAAACTTGCAAAGTTGAACGGTTGAAGTTAACAATAAGTAGAGAAACTTGCTCTGTGCTTTTAACTTAAAGATGCTTGAGTTTTCCATGTATATTCAGAAAGAATGCCACACAACCAAAAAAATTGTTTCTATCTCAAATTTAGGTGTGCTCCCTATTTTCACAGCAAGGACAGCTCACGCTGAAACTATGAATTGCAATTTAAATTGTATAAGGTAGTTCGTTTCAGGGCCTATTGATTTATATGTATGGTACCGATTTCCTTTTGTCTTTTGATATAGTTCATTCTTGGCACAAATATATAAATCCTATTGCTTTTTTTTCCTCTAGCAATAAATTGAATTCCCCGCCAGCCATCGGCTGTAGACTTGGTTTGCAGGAGTTTGGACTAATATTGTTAAGTTTATTGTATTTTATTTCATTTTATGGTCTAACAAGCCTACTGCATTTTATGTGGCAGGTTCCTATGTTTACGGCATCTGGCCTGCGTGTTCGCTTTCTCAAGGTAATCTTAGTTTTCCAAAATTATATTTTCAAGAATCTGCTTCAAGCTCCTTAAACTTATATCCACTTCTTGCAGGTGTGGGAAAAGAGTGGGTACAACACTGTTGAATGGGTTCGTTACATTACTAAAGCAGGTTCTTACGAAATTAGGTGTTAAAATGGGTCTCAAGCACGAGCACACGCCAAGATGTGATCCTAAACGGCTCTATCCTTCAGACACTGTTGAGAATGTGAATTCTTTTTCCTTTATTTTTTTTCAAGATTTTTTAATTGTAAAGGCTAGGGACTTCAAGAATTAAGTTATACACATATTATGTTTTGTTTGATATTATGACGTGATAATCGGTGTATCTTTTCTGATGTATTAATGTAGATTGATGGTAAATTGTGCGAGCTGTAGTTTTGTTGGATTTCAGTGGCATACTTTTCCCTCTTAGGTTCATTATTTTGTCTATAACAGTACTAGTGATCTCGTTATACATGCAATTGAATGCTCTATGATATACTACTACACCGCAATCCAGCAATAGAAACTGTCATGATTGGTGCAGTCATGACTCATGAGTAATGGTGAGTAGTGTCACCGATCATGCATTCTTTTTATTCAGAGAGAATATTTGGATATGGTATTGCACTAAAGTTCTCTAAAACCCTAAGTTATATCCATTTCTTTGGGATGATTCCATGCTACAGTTTGGTGGAGGAACTCTAGGCCAGCCCTGGGGTAATGTGCCATGTGCCGTAGCTATTCGAGCTCTAGAAGCATGTGTACAAGCTCGTAATGAAGGACGTGAACTTCATGTTAAGGGTCCGTGAAGCTTGTTACTTGAATCATGAATTAGCTACTGCTTGTGAAGTGTTAAAAAAGATCGTCAACTGTTGATGTTGAGGGTCTGTGAGGCTTGTTATTGGAATCCTGAATTAGTTGTTGCTTGTTAAGCACTTAAGTGTACAAAAAGATCAAATTTAATAAACATGATGAGTAGTGTGATCGAAAATAAATGTGCACTTCATTGATGATAAGGTGAATATTATTTATTCGATATGAAAAATTAATAATTCAATCCTAAAATTTTGTATTAAATTGAATTTTTAAATTTTAAATGTTAGTTAATCGATCCAATCTAATCCAACAGTACACATATTTATTGTTTTTAAGTACACGCCCTCAATCAAACACAATAACTAAACAATAACCGTCTCATCGACTTCTTCCATGTAATACCGTCATAATTCAGTATCCGCCATCAACTCTCGACACACCCACCCACGTATCTCCACATTGCCACAGGTAGCCTTCAAGAACCACCAATATTTTGTGCGCAAGTTATACAGTTGTGCTATATACTTGTATATGTGTCCACTATCTTATACTCTTACGTTCTAATCACACTTGCTAACTTAAATTTCCATTTTTCATGTTATGAACTTAGTTATTTTTGCTAATAATCTTCCTCTCATTATTTTAACCTTGTAATTTGGTTTCAATGCATATAAATAAATAGAATATGAAAAGGTTAATTTTAAATTATTAAACTATGATATATTTAATTAATTTAAAATTAATTCGTAACTTTCAAATTGTATTACGAGTAACATTTTAATAAAATTCGAACTCCGATAGATTAATTAATCCAATCCCACCCCCTAACCTAGATATGATTAACCTACATATTATAGAAGGTAGTAATAATTATTAAATTCCTAAACAATGTGAAAGAAAACAGTTAACCTATTTTTGTTGACACAATAAAGTCCTTGACTTCCGAAATTACAAATCTGAAAGCCCTTTTACATTAGATCTCTCCTCTCTGTATAATTTGTGGAAATGATTCTATATAAAACCCTAATTCTAAACCCCGTCATCTCTCTTGTTTTCAGCCTTTCACTGTTCCTCCAAAATCAAATCTGTCTTCAACCCTCTCTCTCAAGGGAGAAGGAAACAGTTCAAATTTGTTGAATTGACACCCTAGGAGAAGCGGAGTATCAGATAGACTTAGATTCCAAATCCAAACCAAACGGCATTTACTTTCTACACTTCTCACTATTACTTCAACTAGCTCAATATACCCTCCTCTAGTAGATAGACTAGATTTTGATTGTTGAATTCGAGCTTAACCAACAATGGAATCACAAGACTCATCTGCACCTCAGTCACACCACCATCTCCACCACCACCTCCATCACCAGCCACCGTCGGTTTTCATAAACCCACATGCCCACCAACAGCAGCACCCAATTCCCAACCACTCTTATCAACTCCCACCCAACAACAACAACAACCACAATTCAGTACTCCACAACTCTAACCCCACTCCAATGATGCATCAACAGCAGCAACATCAACAACAACCTCGATTTCCGTTTAATTCAATGCCATCCTCTCAAGATGTTAAGCCTTTAGATCACCATCACTACTCGGATGAGTTGCCTTCATCAGGAGGGGGAGGGGTAGGAGGAGGTGCAGGAGGGTTTAGCATTGAGCCGGCGAGGAAAAAGAGGGGCAGGCCGAGGAAATACTCGCCTGATGAAAGCATCGGGCTTAGACTGTCCCCGGTCACACCGGTTTCTCAGATTTCTGGAGCTATGGTGGTGCATAATGACTCTGGTGGTGGTGCCGGTGTGACTCCTTCGTCTGATACTGCGGGGAAGAGGAACCGTGGCAGGCCGCCTGGTTCAGGGAAGAGGCAGCTGGATGCCCTAGGTTCGTGTATTTGGTGCTAGTTGTGTTTGTTGTTCAGGTTATGGATGTTTGATCATCAAGTTTTTGGTTGTGCAGGATTGCCAGGAGTCGGCTTTACCCCACACGTAATTACTGTGAATAAAGGAGAGGTAAAAGTTTCTAGCATCTGGTTTTGCTATGATGCATAATGCCTGGAAGTACTTATGTTACTTCTGGTTTTGCTGCACATTACCAAACATAATTTGTCAAATTTGGAAAGTTGCGATAACACTAACAATGAGATCATTTTAGTTTCTGATGGTTCCTAGTTATGTAAGTGTTTATGAGAAATATGTACAATCAGATGCTCAGATGTTTCCAGCTTGTTTAACAGAACTTTAGCTTTGATGTGAAGTGTGTTTTTGGTAGATATTACTTTAAGTGGTAATGGTTCTCTCAACATTTATTTTACAACTTGGAAATGATGTGAAGTGCATATAGGTAGACATCACTTAAGTGGGTGTATTTCCTTGTCATGTCATGTAAGTCAAAGAAGATCAACATCATGCACATTTGTTCAAGCAAATTGATAACATTGGCTCTATAGTCCCTTTTTACTTCACATCTGAGATAAGATCTAGTCTATATATTCTGTCAGGCTATTTGTACCATGCTCTTTCCATATAAGATGTGGTCTTATTATGGTGTTTAGACCTAAACCATGTTAATTATGTACTGTATTTATTTGAGATAATTGTTGTAACTCTTGCTATCATTGGTGTGGTTCAGCACATGACATTGTTAATTTGGTTCAAGGAAGATCTGCGCAAGTCATCTTGTGGTCTTTACCCCTTTCCTTCTTTTGAATCTGCTCTCTTTTGCTAATTATGTTCAGTATAAGATCAAGACATCAAGACTACCCCTTGAATCACCTAAGGTAATAGGTATATCCAAACAAAGTTTTATGCTGCTGTGACTAGCCTACCATTAACTTCCTCCTTTCTCCTGCTTGCGACAGGCAGGGATGAAACCCTGGTGGAGTTTTGGATTATCTAAGGTCATGATGAAAAGAAAAGAAAAGTTAGAAACTTAGAATATATTGAGTATTAAACACGAGGCATTGTCATTATGGTTCTCTATCAGTCTAATGTAACCTTAAAAGCAACATATTTCTCAGAGTCCTTTCTTCACTAGATTTAATATCTCTATTCTTCTTCTCTGAGTTGTTCACAAAGTAATGGAGTTAAGGTTAAGATCAAGTGAAGAGCCCTCACATATTCTTTGCGGAGCAAAATCAAAGCACCCTGTTATCCTCATCTTAAAATTAGAGAGACTGCATTAGTTACTATACATAACATATATTCTTTTTTTTACTTATATAAATACCATCTGCAATGCTAATAACGTGATTGGGAGGAATGCTGCCTTTATATTTACTATTGGTAGTGTATTCAAGTTAGGATTCTACATCAACTCGCAGCCTTAAATAATGCTATTGTTGTTAGATGTTGTGGAATATTCAGTAACAATTTGTCGTAGATTTTTGTTAATCTCTGAAGTAACTAAGGTTCTATTATGTCTTTATATTCTTTCCTTTTCAATTCTTTTTTCATTCGTATCGGACAAGGAAAATCTTCCTCTTGTAAGTATAAACCAAGATCAGATAATTAAGATAAAAATGGTTGCCGTGCAACAAAGCATGATATCATAAGCCATCTAACTTTTAACATGCCCCTTTTATATGAAGAAAAACCTCCTTTTTGGATAGATTATTGATTTCTTTTGTCTCTCTCTTTTTCATTTTTGGCCATTAGATTCTTTGCGTTTATTTGACTTGGGTCTCAACGAAACACATGGCTCCAAAAAGAGTTATTGGTCTCTTATATAACAGTTTCTACTTGCTCTCACTGTGCAGGATATATCAGAGAAAATTATGGCATTCTCGCAGCAAGGACCTCGAACTGTCTGCATTCTATCTGCTAATGGTGCCATCAGCAATGTATGCCTTCGCCAGGCCGCAATGTCTGGTGGCACAGTGACCTATGAGGTGTGTTAAACTGTTCAATTCTGGCATCAATATTCAATGCTCAAATTCCAGAGATTGCAGCAATATATCATTTCAGCTGGGATGGATTTTATGTGAAGAACCACTTTAATTGAAACTCTAAATATTTTTTTTTAAATGCTAAAAATTCTAGCCAAGTTGCTAGAAACATACATCTGTATGCAAAAAAGGTTTCTGCACTTCAATTGTTGCAAGTTCTACAATTTTTGGTTTAGCAACTGGCCTAATGGTCACTGCTTATCTGAGTTCGTGGGGTTAATATTACGTCCTAACCCCACTTTAAACTTGAAAAACAGAGATGGTTCTTACTTTTTGCAATCCGTTAAACACAATTCTCTCGCTCTGTCTCCTTTGCTTTCTAATATCTCTATTTTACTGGAACCTGAGTATTTATTTATCATTTATGCCTATTATTGCGTTTACGGACTTTGTAACATGCATATGATATCTCCGAAATACTATATGACATAACTTGACCTGCTGGATTTTTTGCTCAAAAAACTAAACAGTTTGCTTGCTCCACATTGATGTTTGTATTTATATTATTATCTTGCAAACAATCCCAGCTTCCACTCTTCATTTTGTTGGTAAAATCTACAACTTGTTGACGTGAGTAGCCTTTCAAATTTCAATAACATACCAGCCCTTAGGATCCTAATTAAGGAGGTTACTGGAAATCAATAAAGTCATGTGCCCTCCAAATTGAATGGCGTTAGTAACCGGGTGAACTCTTGCAAATGTATATATCACATAAAACTTAATTTATCTTAAAGCCCCTATGGTTCTCGGAATTACCCAAATCCTTATTCTCTATTGGCTTTTGTCCATTAGCTATTGAGCTGATCGTGGTGGAACCTCCTGGTGATGCACTATTCACTAAATCACTTTAGTCGTTATAATATGATGCGTATTGATTTTTCTTTCATGTAATTGTAATTGCTTTCATGATCCTGGTAAGGACATGAATCAAGTTCTACCCAATCTATGCTCCCTTCTTGGTCTGCTTCATAAAGGTCTTTAACTTTCGTGGTTGTATTTCAGCTAAACTAGGTTTTCTGACTCTGTTTTTGCATTATTGGTGGATATTCTCCTAAGTTTTGAAATGTATAATTATTTAATTAGTATGCTAAAATTACTCCCTTAGATCGTTTGGCGTTGGTGGTCACCACTCACCACCTCTAATTGTTGCTGCTAATAGGCTCTTGTTGCACATACACGGGGCATTAACACTCAAGCTGTGCCTGTTAATATGTGGTTCCTGAATGCTTGGATTTTTTGGATATCCCGCAAAATTGATTGCAGTAGAATTGTATAATATTCTTGTAGGGAAATTCATGGTAATACCGACCCTGTAAATGAGCCCGAGTATATAACTGGGCAATAGAGTTGCACACAACTAGCTATTTTTCTAGGGAAATTACAGACACCTGAGTGTGTTTACAATTTTACATGGTTGTGGGTTTAAGTGTGATTTGACATATACTCAAGGTGCCCATGCAAATTTCATTCTTTTACTTCCACTTATGCGAGTAAAGAACTTTCCTGAATTGTTTGCATGATAGGAACTGTTTGCTTTCGAATCAGTAGGTAGGAAATCATAAGAAATTTTCAAGAAAATCGGGAACGTTTAATTGCCTTGAGGCGTTACAGAGAATATAATGATATTGATCTTCTACTACATGGAGCAGATCTTGATCGCAAACATTCCTCATGTTCCATTCGTTAAATTACATTTCATATTTTCAAATGTGTACCCACTTATTGTCCCAAGATTAATGTTTAGCAACATCATCATTGTGCAGGGGCGTTTTGAGATTATCTCACTGTCAGGCTCCTATATGTTGGCGGAGAATAACGGTAATCGAACTCGTTCTGGTGCGCTGAGTGTGTCATTAGCTGGGTCAGATGGCAGGGTATTGGGTGGTGGAGTTGCAGGGATGCTTAAAGCAGCTACACCAGTTCAGGTAGTCATTTTGTAATTAGTTTACCTAACTCTGAGTATAACTGTATATTGTAACGTATCTGTCTTGTCATTTCTATAATAAATCAAATTTTCTTTTTAATCCTCTCAGAACCATTATGTTTCTTTTTAACATTGGAGTTGTCCATTTTTTCCATGCTATATTCTTCTGAACTGTATTTTCTGCTTTCAGTATATTCCTCATTGTGTTTTGGTTGTCTGAACTGTTTATTTTTTAACAAATCAAAGCACATTGAAAATCTTAATTTTAACCATGGTCATATCCAGGTTATTGTGGGCAGCTTCATTGCAGATGGAAAAAAGCCCAAGTCCTCCAGGCAGCCAGCGGCTGCACCACCTTCAAATATGTTAGACTTTGCTGCTCCTGTAACGAAAACTAGTCCTTCTCCAGGAGCATCAAGTGAGTCAGCTGATGAGAATGATGATAGCCCACTTAATCACGGTCCTGGTCCCTACAATACTAATTCAAGTCAGCCCATCCAGAATATGATGCCCCTTTATTCGACTATGGGCTGGCCAAATTCGATGAAAATGCAGTAGCCTCAGGGTTGCAGTCTCTTGCGTATTAATGTGTGGATTTGGTTAGAAATTTGTTGAGTGCTAACAACAGATTGTAGGGACACTTGATTCCTGTTCTAGATAGAGATTTTCATTAGGTGTTCTCATCTTAAGGTGTAGTTAGATTTAAGGAGGCGTTGCTTGTTATATCCCTGCAGATTAAGATATGGTAATTGGTTGCAAATTATTAGCCAAATTTAGTTTCATTTTTCTAAGATTTCGTTTATTCTCATGTTTACTAAACAGTTTTTCGGGACGAATGTAACAGTCCCTTTCAGTTTTGAGCAAGCTCTAAAGTTCGTCTCCTGGCAGCAATCTGTTTGGCCGGAGATCATCACCCTTACCCAAATTCTTGTAAAAAAATGAGATGAACTCCTCAACTCACTTCTCTCATATTTAAAGGATATGGCTCACTCAACTTATTGACGTGAATATTCTATTTATTTAAAATTCAAATGGCTGCTTATCTTTTTACTTGAGTGGCAGAAGGAAAACATGGCAAATTCTCATGTGGGGGTTGGAAATGGAATAAACCTTTTGATGAAGTCTTCAACAGTTGAGTGTTTGTAGAAACTCAATCTAAAGTTACTGAATAATAACTCTAACTCATATTTCCTCAAAAAGAACAAAAAAAAAAAAAAAACTCTAACTCATTATATTTTTTTTTAAGGTTGAAATTTAATTTTGATAAATCTGTAATTTTATACGAAACACTCAAATTATTTTGTATACTCATCATAGAGGAAATTATAATATAGTTGATGCATAATTTCAATAAATATGATTTATAAACCACTTACATATGATGAAGACTGCATATTAAATATAAAAATAATATTTATAACCATTTGTTATATGAGAATATTATTAAAATTTTAATTTTACTAATTGAAGTTATATTAAATATTATTTATAATATAAACTTCAATTGGGTTGACTATAATTCAGTACTAAAACCTAAATTATTAAATATAAATATAAACGTTTTTTATGAATAAATGTAACAATAATATAAAATTAGTATTAAATGACAAAAAGAGAGCATATGGAATGTGTTGTAGCATGAGCGCGACTCAAATTCTTGTGGTGGGATTCCATGGTTTGCCGAAAAGGTAGGTTGGAATTGAATAAAGACAACTTTTAGGCCTCATGTCAATTATTCCACAACCTCATTATTGGCATTCCCTACCGTTCAATTAAGTGATTAATTTAAATAAACATTTCTGAATAATGCACAATGAAAAAGTACTAATTTTGATTCATTATATGAAGAAAGTCTATTTTCTGCTCTCAATTTAAAATATAACCATTTTTCATAAAAATTCACTTTATATTTATGAAGTAATTATTTTAAGTTTTAACACATTACAATTCACAACCTATGCCTCGTAGCTTTATTTATTTTATTTTCTACTAAGCATATGTAACACAAAAATTTATCAGTCAGAAAGTGATGTTCGAAATTAATATTTGAAGAATATCACTATTACAATTACACTTGTGTCGGAATGGAGTAATTTTTTTTATAAATATAAAGGCCACTCACCTAAACTTAGTAAAAGTTTGTTGTGATCTTGATTCCTCTATTATCTAGTATGTGAAGATTGTAATAGCCTATCTAACATTTATGGGAGGGGGACAAGTCCGCGAGTAAGTATCATTTATACGTTAATTACAGGCCCAGCTAAGGCCCAACACGGTAAGTCCAACCGCGCAGGGCCTCAGCTTGCCAAGGGCCCCCGAGGCCAATACCTATGACCCAATACTAGGTTTTTAATTAAAAAAAATTGAAAATTATGGAATTAATGCAACATAACGGCAGAAAGAAGAAGAAAAGAACATACACCGAGATTTTTATTGAATTTGGCCGCCTCTTACGAGTTGTGTTTCCTTTCTCGATTTTTTCTTGCTTCTCTCAACTTCCATTAAACTATCCATACGATTCCTCAAATATCGAAGAAATCCATTCAATTCTTCAAATATCGAAGAAAAAATAGTCGTTTTTTGTTCAATTTCCATGTATATAAGTACCCTTCATTCTTCTTCAATCCTTCTTCCTATCTTAATCAATCAAACTCAAATAACATCTAGAAATTCTTGTGTTATATTTAAAATATGGGTTTATTGAAAATTTAGGATTTTAATTTAGGGATCTTGACTCTCCATCGGAAAAGGGCCACTGCACGTCTGCGCCTACCGCATAAGGGGGGCCGCGCCACTCCGCATAAGGGGGGCCGCGCCACTCCGCCACCATGGGAGACGGAAACTGACCGGCATCGACACTTCGAGAGGGTCATCTTTGGGATTAGTCATGTAATTTTCTTTTCCTTTCTTTCTTTCCTTCTTCCTGCTGCTTTGTTTAAATTGCCTTAGTTCTTCTATTCTTATTTTATATAGTACAATTCTTAATTTTCTCAAGTTAGTAATAATTTTGCTTCAAAGAATGTTTGAAGAGTTGCAGTTTTCAAGTAGTTTCTTAATCTTTTGTAATATTTATTAAAAACATTAATTGTAATGGTTGATTTTGGATGTGTAATATCGCGTATAGTGTTGGGCCTCGTTTAAAGTTTTTGCACAGGACTCCTCAATTCTCAGAGACGGCCCAAGTTAATCATTATACGGCCATGATTCAATCCGTTACAACTAACGTCGAACATACACTGTAACACCAAATTGAATCGAACACATTACCTCTACATGCAATTTGTATTTCCATCTGTACCCTCCACACACTTGCTGTCCTGTCCACTCTATTTCCACTCTCGTAATCATCGCAAGCAAACCTCCAAAAAAACCAAGCTCTCACTCAACTCTCTTCACCTTCCATGGAACCACCAACCACCGATTCATCATCAACAATATCATCATCATCATCTCCACCGCACCACGACTCTCTCCCACCAGGCCTAACTCCCTCCGAGTTCGACGAACTCAAACCCGCCGTGACCGAGTTCCACAACTACCGAGTCAATCACGGCCAATGCTCCTCCCTACTCGCCCAACGCATCCACGCACCACCGGACACTGTCTGGTCGATCGTTCGCCGATTCGATAAGCCACAGACCTACAAGCACTTCATCAAAAGCTGTGCCGCCAGAGAAGGCTTCAGCATGACAGTCGGGGATCTCAGAGACGTCAACATCATCTCCGGCTTACCGGCAGCTACGAGCACGGAGAGGCTCGATCTGATGGACGAGGAGCGGCGCGTGACAGGTTTCAGCATCATCGGCGGCGATCACAGGCTGTGGAATTACAAATCGGTTACGTCGGTTCATGAGGTGGCGCGTGAGGGTAAGATCGGGACTGTGGTGCTCGAATCGTACGTTGTGGATGTGCCGGACGGGAATACGGAGGAGGACACGCGCTTGTTTGCTGATACGGTGGTGAAGCTTAATCTGCAGAAGCTGGCTTCTGTTGCTGAAGGCCAGGTAAATAATAATAATAATAATAATAATAATAATAATAAAAATAATAATAATTAGTTAATAATGAAATAATTGGTATGTAAATTACACCTGGCATTGTCTGATTGGGTGGAGATGCTCTGGTTTTTCTGGTTCTCGAAATTTGAAGTAAGATTGATGATGGACTAGTTGTTGTTTGGGTATTTTGTCTGTGTGATTTGGACATTTCAGTTGTACATTGTGCATTGGATGGTGTACCTGAATTATTCTATTCGTCCGATCAGAGTGTCCCGCTTTTATTCAATCAATTTAGTTTAGTGGTATTGCAAAATTCTTGAGAAAATGGTCATGATCTTGATTTTACGGTGAGTTAGAATCCAGGTGATTACTTATTAATTAGAATTTGTTGGGTTGTATAATCTTGTATTTATTTCTATAGTTAACATGTGCCAAACGTTAACACATTACTTGATTAAGTTGGAAATGGTTAATGTGTAATGGAGGGGACCATTTGCATAAATAATTCTGTGGGCTAGGGAAGCATATCATTTTCTCCTTTCAGTTGTGGGCTGGTGACTATATGAATCTATGATGAGCTAGGAAGCAATTAGTCCAATTTTTATGTTTAATTATCAAATTAATCGTAATCATCAAGTCGATCCAACTAACATGTCTAGTTTATTGACTAACAGGCAACAACACATCAATATGTTTGACATGGCTTGTGTAACGTAACCCAGGAGATTATGAGGCTTAATTTTGTGCATATATTCAAAAATAATACATCTTCCATACTTCCATATTCATTTATAAACACAGGCGGATCAAATCTATGACCAGGTTCTCATTGAATTTGGCCCCTTAGAGCTTAGTGGGTTATTCGAGGGTAATCCTCTCAGCAACCCCATGTATACAAGACCCTTGAGCCTTGACGCTAGATGACCTTCTCCACTCAATTCGTGCATGTTTCCTACATACCATTTGAGCTCATTCATGATGATATATGCATTGATTAGTGATTGCCCAATCATATCACTTGTGTTTCTTCGAGGCGGCTAGGCACCCATCAGGCCTCTGTTCAATCACTCTCGGCTTGCCCGTGCAAGCTTAAAATGCCCCAATTCCCTCCCTTTCCTCCCCTGTACATCAAGAGAGAAATGTAGTACTTAGGCCTTCTCCACATGCGTTGTTTGAAATTTGAAAAGAGAATCCATGACATTTGTAATCTTCTAGGGGTTTGTTAAACGCGGGATACTATTACAAAAAGTATTTTAAATATTATAAATATAAAATTTAGTTCCTATATTTATTATATGCTCCTTTAAACCCCATAATACTTTAAATATTAAAAAATAATAATATAAAATCATTACAATATGATACGGAACAAAAAATTATATAATACAAGTATTAATTAGATTATGACATCCATTACAAATCAGAAGAAGTAAATATTTCTTAATTTAATATCTATATTTTTTATAATTATTTTATAGAATTAGAATATTAAATATATGAATATACTTCACCAAATTTTAAAAAAAATAAAAAAAACCTTAAAATGATGCTTGACGGCCCGACTGGGCTCAAGGATGCCAGGCGGGCGATTGGCAGCCCTCAGGGTTGCTAGATAGGCTGTTTTGACAGCCCTCAAGGTTGTCAAACGGCTGCCAAAACAGCCTGATTAGTAATAATTATTATTTTTTAATTTAAAAAGTTTAAAATGTTAATTTAGTATGTATGAATGGTTTGATTAAATCTGAATTTATTTATTTTTAATATTATCCTTGACTTTTATTATGATCGTTTAAAAATCTCAACCTCCTCGTGTTCTTTAATGATGTTTGTTTAAATATTCGACAGGAAAGACGCATGTTAGAGAGTTCAAATGTATAAATAAAAATATTTTTAAATAAAATTATAGTATTTTAAAATTTATAGAATTATTTTATAAATTATTATAATTTTAAGTTGATTTGTAATATATTAAAATTGTATTCTACGTTCATATTTTTAAAATTACGGTGTCCTAGTGTCCTACCCAATCTGGAACTGGCGGTGTCCTACTGTAGGTAGTACTGTCCTTGAATTTATAAATCATCCTAAACTAAGCGCCACATCTCAAATCTTGGGAGGTTCTGTAAATGAAAAGGCTTGTCCTCCATCTATTGAATCGAGTGAAGCAGTTTATATATTATCAAATGATAAATGAATTTCCGGTTTAACGTTCCTGTAAGATCCGAAAAACTAAGGATTGACTTGTAATTTAGATCAATAAAAAAAATTGTATACTACAAACATCGAGTTTTTAACAATTTACTCCTCTGTATTTTTCATAATAGGCCATTTACTCATATGTATTATTTTAATAGACAATTTACCCCTTCGAATTTTATAAATAGGTGCAATGCGCCTTGATGATCCCTCGTAATTTGTAAAGTTGTGTTGAAATTATACTCTCTTTGCCACGATCTCAAAGATAAACTTTTGACACAATTATATAATGAAAAATTAAAAATAAATTAAATATAATTTTGTTAATTATTTAACCATTATCATTTAAAATTATTTTGACTTTAATTTTAAAAATAATTGAGGAAAAAGCAACACGAGAAGTTGAGACCAATACGGAATAGATATGTTATATTAACCTCAACTTTTCGTGTTGACTTTTATGTCAATCAATTTTAAAGTTAATTAACTTCAAATTACTTTTTAACGAAAATGATTAAATATTGAATAAAAATATATTTAAAAAATTACTTTTTATTTTCATTATATATTATACATAATTTATATTTGAGATCGTGATGGATAGAATATAATTTTAAAGTAAATTCATAAATTACGAGGGGGTAAATTGCACCTATTAAATCGCGTTGCATCTATTTTTAAAATTCGAGAGGGTAAATTGTCTATTAAAATAATAGAGAGAAATAAATGGCTTTTAATAAAAAATACAGGGGATAAATATGAAAACTTGAAATCATAATCGAAAATTTACTATTAGATTGTTCGAACGCCCCATAACCTCTTTTCCACGTACTAATACTTGTTTCAGGTGCATGATTTGATTTTGTTTCAAACTCTCAAGTGAGGTTAAAGTGTCAAATACATTCACAACAAAGACGTGATATTGTTACAACTACTCAAACATGTCCAAGAAAGTAATTTAAATGTGAATTAATGCACATAAAGTGATACTTTAAATATACTAATTATTACAGTACTACTGAAGAGCTAAAATTAGGTTTAACAAAACTAACTGAGAAGTTAGATGGTATATTTTTTTTTCAACAAATTAACTTAATTAGTTTGTTAAATTAACAATTTTTTTTTAACAAAACTAGCTGAAAAGTTAACTGGTATATTTTTTTCCAACAAGCTAACTTCATTAACTTGTCAAACTAGCTAGCTTTTCAACTGATTTTTGTAAAAAGTTGTATATTTATATAACGAGAATTTTATAAAAACAGACAATTATGAAGCTGAAAATTTAACTGAAAAGATGGTGATAAACAGAGAAATAATTTAAAAAGCACTGCTAATTGTATTTTCACTTTTATGGTTTATCTTACTTGTTTGAGTCTTTCCTTAATGTTTTCAATAGATCTCCTTAATAAGTGACAAGGAAGCATTTAGGAGGTACTTAACTAGCTCAAACTAAGAAATGTACTATATAATATATATACTTATCACCGAGTATTTATATTTGTTTAAAAATGTCCTATCTTAACAAGATTAGACAACTTATGATACAATCGAAAATTGTTAGATGCTCGTTCTCGGCTATCTCAGGATCACCAACAACAACCCGAGGACCTCTTAAAATCTCACCGGGCATACACAATGCTGGATTGATCGCACCTTCAGATTCAGTTCAAGAAAAAGCAAGGATATGAGCAACACATAAAATGTACCCAATGCATAAATGGATCATTTCACGTATTGAATTCTCGTTATTGAGACTTAATTTCTCTAAGTCGATCATTAAGTAGATAAATCTGACATATGCTAGGGAGAGTAGGGACATCCCTCACTCACTTTCACAATAATGCTAATGCGAAAAGTGAAGAATAAATGAAGTATTTTGTTCGTCCCATGAGTAGCATTAACTACGAGCAGTTGAATTAAATGTGAGGTGATGATATTGATAAATGATAATCACAATTAAATATCCAATGCAAAATTTGAAGCAACGTACAGGCAATCACATTATCCATCTCCAATTGGTCAATTGGATCTTCTATCATCCACATGGAAGATCAGACAAGACAGACAGAAATGGGAAAAATGAGATGGTAGACTATTCTTGACTTTTATTTCTCCATGTCCAAACAAACCCAAAAATTTCTGGTCCTCATCATCGTAGTATCTCCATCAACCTCACAATCTAAACCAACAAAATCCCATTACTGCGTGGCCCGTACTTTCTTCCTGCTCCAAAAAACCATGAGCTTCTTCAATAAAGACGACACTCTTGTACTTGTTTCTTGAGTTCAATCTTTGCTCAGATAAAACAACAACAAGATACTCTACTAAGATTCAATCTTTTAGTCAAATCATGGAAATATCGTTGTTTTCTACAGCATCGAAGCCTCCTGGTAGTGTGTTGTTTAGGAGTAGCTTGAGTGGCAGTCATGTGTTTATGGTGCAGGAGAGTTTGGTGTGTAGGAAGAGGAAGATTGGAAAGTGTTTGGTTGTCAGAGCGGAGACGAAAGGTGGAGAAGTGGAGAGTGGTGGGGAGAGAGATGGTAGTGGTGGGTATAGGGTGCCTGCTATGGAGGTGACCACATTTAATCAAGCTGGATTTGGTGCTGATCCTGCTAATGACTTTCCTGTTTGGGATAAGATTGGAGCTGTTGTTAGGCTCGGTTATGGAATAGGTGATTACCGTGCTTTTTCGTCTTTAAACATTTGAGTATATTGTGTTTTTGTGTGATTTTTGTTTGTTTTAGATTCTTGTGTCTATCTTAATTTGTTGAGAACATATTTATTGTTGCTAATTGATTGAGGTTGTGACTTGTATGCATGAGTTTTTTAACTTGGATATGTATGTTATTGAAGCTAATTTGGAATGGAATGGGTTTAGCAGTGTTTATTAGTAGAAACTTTGGATTGAAATGTGGTAAATGGGAATGGTGAAAGGTGTTTTTGTTTGATGGGATGTGAAAAGCTTTTGCTTTTTGTCAGGGGTGATTCTTGATTAACTTGGCATACCAATTTCAATCTTTTTGAGTATGTATGATTGTTTATGGACGCGAAAAGGTTAATATGTGATTCGGATAGGTTGTTTACGGCTTGTTATTTTGGAGTTTGAGATGGCGGCACTGCTAAGTATTAGTAGTGTAGTTTGCTTAGTTGAAATTAGAAATTTATGAACTATTTAGCTATCAGGTTTGTTTTGTGCTATTCGACACTCAATCTGAGGAACTAAGATCGGAGTTTGATTGTCCTTAGAATCTGATTGAAAAACGAGAGACCAATTTCTTGTGTATAGATCATTAATGGCTGTTTGTACTTTTAGTTCGCTGCTTCATCATTTACATGTTAGCAACTATACTTGTGTTGATTAATGTTCGTGTCTTTTCAATCTAGCACTTTACAATTCTCCACTATGGGTGATACCGATATATCATTAGGTGTTTGCCCATTTCTTGAGTAACTGCTCATGTATGTTGACAAATTGCATTACATGCCTTACTTTTGTTCATGAACTTTTTTGAACGTATTAAAGAATATTTGTTTCTTTTTTTTAGGGATATACGGTGCCATGGGTTTGGCAGGGCGATTTATATGCTCAATTTCTGGGATTGATTACACCGGAGGATTTGATGCATCATTAGATGCCATTGTACAAGGACTGGGATATGCAGCTCCTCCAATTATGGCCCTTCTCTTTATTCTAGATGTATGGTTTATTGTTCTTTTCGAATTTTTTTCTTCTTAGACTATCTGTCGATAACACAACGTTCAATGAAACCAAACTTCACTATACAGGATGAAGTTGTGAAGCTATCACCACATGCTCGTGCTATAAGGGATGTTGAGGATGAGGAACTGCGAAGTTTTTTCTATGGAATGTCACCATGGCAGGTAAAATATTTAGCTTAAATGCATGTTATGTGTACCTACCGATATGTACTTAGAAAAAAATATGTTGCACGAGATTATTTATTGTGACTTGAGTTCATTATTTCTGCAGTTTATGCTTATTGTTGCGGCAAGTTCTGTCGGAGAGGAGCTTTTCTATCGTGCTGCTGTTCAGGTTAATCTCCAATCAAGTTTATATCTTTTTAGCACTTTCTTGTTTAGCAACCATGCACTCAAAACCAACTTCATGAATTTGATCAAATGTCACTTTGATTTCAAAACATAACGCAAAAACTTGATGCATCATATCCTCCATGCGAGAGAAAGTTTCTCATTTTAATGTTCACGTATCTTCCAAGAAGCGAAAATTATAGCAATAAAAGGATAATTATTTGGGCTTCTTTTAACCCTTCAAGGCTAAAATTTGTGTTGTGCATATACTTGCTGTTTTCAAATGGAAAATAGGCAACTGGACACGACGAAAAGGGAAATGATAAACATTCTCTGAATGGGTGGAGTACTACTTCTAGAGGGTAGGATTAAAAAATCATAAAAGAGACAACGAAGCGCAGCTCAGGTGGTAAGACGCTTCAACTCCAACCAATAGGTCGGGAGTTCGAGTCACCCTTTAGCCGTTTAAAAAAAAAAATCATAAAAGAATAAATGTGATCATATTCTTTCAGTTTTCTCTGTGTTATTTACACCTTAACTTTACAGGGAGCTTTGGCCGATATATTTCTAAGGAGCAGTGATTTTGTATCTGATGCTCGGGGAATGGCAGCACTGGTAAAAATGACTATTTTTTTCTCCGTTCCACAATACTCTAATACTTAGAAAGTTGCATGTTTTTCTAACTGATTGATTTCTGTATAGACGGGCGTGTTGCCTCCATTTGTTCCTTTCGCACAAGCATTTGCTGCTGTTATCACAGCTGCTCTTACTGGCTCACTGTATTATGTGGCTGCCTCCCCAGAAGGTTGGTTACCTATAGCTTCTTGATGGGGTACCTTTATATGTGCATAATATACTCGAATAATTTTGACCCTCCAAATTTCTCATTGTTCTTTCAGACCCTACATATATAGTTGCACCAGTACTAAAGTCGCGTTCAGGCAATGAAGATCTGAAGAAGCTCTTTTCAGGTCTACCTATTTCCTAAGGAAACGTTTTTGGTTTTTTCTAGCAAATTGAAAATGTTATAGTTACTGTTGAGATGAGATTAACATTTTATTTGGCTTTTGTGGTGACTTTTGCAGCCTGGTATGAAAGAAGGCAATTAAAGAAGATATACTCCCCTCTACTAGAAGCGTTTTTGGCTCTCTATCTTGGATTTGAATGGAACCAGGTAAGTTCAAGAGTTGTACTCCTGTTGTTACACTTATATACTGAGAGTCTGAGACGATTCGAAGTTTAAGCCTATCATGCTTTTGCTTTTAACAGACGAATAATATTCTTGCGCCTATTATAACACACGGGATATACTCCGCTGTTATTCTGGGGCATGGCCTGTGGAAGATTCAAGATCATCAGCGAAGACTCCGTGAAAGAGTTCAGAAGCTTAAAGTAGAACAAAATGTATCTAAGAAGTTGTGAAGTCTTCGGAAATTACACGACAAGCTGTAAGTGTATAATACGAGGTATTTGTACAAACAGGATTGCTAGCAATATACAGAACAGAGATATAGCTAAGTATAGATGAATGTAATAAACTGTAAAATAGACAGTATATACTTCGGATAGCTTCTTGCTTTCTTGTAAATGACAAGTGAGGATTACATAACATCTGATTGATACTTACACCAGCTTGAAAAATGTGCATATTTTTGGCCAGGCAGCATGAATTTCATTTCAAAAGATGCTTGTTAAGGATAATATTCGGGTTCTTGGGTAGTTTTATCTTATAATTTTTTTGAAGTTCCATGGAACTGTTTAAAATGATAAGGTACGAATTAACTAAGCTGATGTAGTATTTCAGTTTGCTGTCTATCTCAAAGATAATATTCCATTTAGTTAGAAGTCTTAGAGAGCTTGTCAGATAGTGAAAGAATTGCCAAATATAGGAAACTTGTGGCTTTTGTATATGTTTACTTGCTGGGATCAAATTGAACATAAAGTAACCAAATTACACAATTGGATGAACGTGAACCTTCCTTTGACTAGTTTGCAAGCAATTTTCATAATAGATTGTGCATAGATAAATAAAATTGCAATTCATAAACAACAAATGGGTTGAAGAATTAAATCTTGATGAAAATAACTAAAACTTTTATGTTTTGATCAGATAAATGATACTCTAACAGGGTTGCATTCTTATGTTTTCTTCCTCTACTATTTTCTTTTCCATCCATAAACAAGAGCAACCTATTGTGTTATTCTCAATGATCAAGTCAAAAGTTGGTGTTGCATTTCACCACTTTCATGTCCTTGAACAACATCAAACCTTCAACCAGTCACCCAACTTCTGTTTAGGGTCTCATTCAATCTTCCAACTGTGAAATGATACTAACAAACACCCCATATCCTTGGCACATATCAGAGAGGAGGCAATACTCGTTCTTCGCGTGATATGTAGCCATTAGGCCTGCAATTTCAGTCCAAACACAAAACATAAGAACACTACCAAAGTAAAATATAGGTGGAACAGAATGAAACCAAAATAAATGGCATTGCATCGAGACAAGAAGTGACAGCGAAATTACCGTAGCCACAAGTTTGCACATCAAAACCCTCATCCTGCAGTAGTAACAGAGACGAATATAAGAATCCACTCCCTGTGCTTTGAGAAAGGAAATGTATATAAGAGCTAGAGATGAGATTTACCTGCAGTTCACGTATGAGTGGTAAGCTACCAGTGATGGAATAGGGTTTTACATGCCCAACCACCTCTTCAGTGGCTTTGCATAGCACATGATAACCACGAGAATCGAGATTGCAAGCCACTCCAGAATTGGCTTCATCAAAACTAATAGATATTCTGAAAAAGAGAGAGATATGAGTGTGTAACAAACAAACTGAGGAATGTTTAGGATAATTCTAAGGCCATACAATTGCCTACTCACATTCTCGCAAAAGGCAATCAAGGTATTTACAAAACAAGCCATTACTATTAAACTGATAAAGGAAACACACCTTCCCCTGAGGTTCTCATCTGGTAGGACATACTTAGACACAGGTCCTCGTGTGTCCAGCTTCTCGATGTTGGCATTCAAGTCATCAACATACTCCTTAAGTTTACTTATTACATCTGTTACACTGAAATAGTGTGGAAAAGAACAAATCAAGTTGGCAGTAAATGAACATCAAATTTCAAAACTCTCAACGAGTCCAAGTCAAACTTCGAAAGCCTTAAATTAGAAAACGTGTATTACGTACCTATAAAATGGAGTCAACCTGCAATTGGAAGGAAAAAAATATTATAAATCAAATACTGTATATTCTAGTGAGTATGAAATGAACCGAGCTGAAACCTGACCTAACATCTCCGCAAACTGTGCACTCAGCTGGGATTTGATTGATGCCACCACCTGGATCTGTAATATATGAAAGTTTAGAGGATAGACCCACTATAGAGTATGTTAATTTTGATTGTTATGCACTTACAACTCCACTGAGTCGGTTTCAAAGTGGAAGGCGTAGCAAATCCATAAAGTTCTTCCTTTGCATGAGGCGGAAAGTCCCGATAAAATCGTAACTGGATCTCTTTAAAAGCTTCCATAGCAAGTTCCAATGGATTGATTGCCTGGAGGCATCAAATTTAATCAACGGAGAAAATATGCACAATAGGATTCTGTATGAAGGTACTGTAGTTGGTACCAAACTTTTGAAATTTGAAAACAAGCAGAGAACTATCAACACATTCAAAAGTCACCTGTAAATCAAAAGATTGATTATTTTTCTAAATGCTATGAATTTTGCCACTTAATATTTTTGGAAAACCCTTGATCCTTTATGAACTGCTTATAAGAATGCATCTGAAACTGTTACAGATGTGGATAAAACTACAATATGAATTCAAATCAACCAAAATCAGGAAAATGCACTTCATACTGTAAGATTGCTTCACATGTTTGATGGTTAAACTAATATAGATGGGTAAGGGTTTAGGGGATCTTGATTCTTGATGTCCATGAAGAAAAACGAAAAGGAAAGGAAACCACATGCAAAGAACTACCAAAAATAGGTCTTTCAAGACATTAAAGGGTGGGTCAGTAAAAGAGCACCAACATTCGCCAAGAAAAGTGCGCTGGTTATTTTGTAAATAACAACTTCAAGTAAAAGACAACGAAGTGCAGCTCAGTTGGTAAGACAACTTCACCTCCAACCAATAGGTCGGGGGTTCGAGTCACCCTTTAACCGTTTCAAAAAAAAAAAAACAGAGCTTCAAGAGGGACAGTGCAGAAAATACCTTGTGGGCTAGACCACTGTGAAAAAGTTTTCCAGAAACATTGAGCTTCCAAGGTATCATGCCCCCAGTACCGATGCAAGGCTGTTTATCTGCTGTATCAATCCAATAGCTGCAAACACAATACCACCATTAATAAATAATAATTTGAGATAATTATCTAAAGTAGTTTAATTGCACCGAGCTTCACAAGTTGAGTGGTCTAGTAAAGATGTTAAAAAACATACAGAGGTCCAGGCTTTAAGTGATTCATCAACCCATCCTTCACTAAAGCGTCAACTCCGACCCCCGGAATAGATGAATTCTCTTCGCTGGCAATAAAGACAGCAACTACAGTTGAAGTTAACTGAGGCTTTGTCTCTCCCAGGCGTCTCATTAGCTCAGCTACAAGGGCTACATGCCCCAAACAATCAGTAGTTCCACGGCCTTTAAGCTTGTCTCCTTCGATGCCCAAAGTGAAAGGATCAAAATCCTGTAAAATATAATTAATTATAAGCCAGTATAAATCAGAATATTCCCAAATGGCTGAACATTTCAATCTTATATTGATTATTCTATTCAATTATCATCGCCAATTTAATACAACGTGTTAGATGAATATGCAGTGTTCATTACCAAATTTGACATAATCTCCGAATAATGCGAACATGATAACTTTCTAATAACATTTGGACTTTAAATGAGAAAAGCAAAAAAAATTGTTAACTTAAGTGTATTCCAGTTAGACCACTAATACAAAAAAAATAGTCGATACATCTGTAGAAATGTCAAAATGAAAGCACATGCTTCATAATTAAGAGAATAGTTTATCATTGAATTGAACCCCAGTGAGCTGAAAGTTTATCTTACAATTTGAATATAGTTTCTAACTGATAACCCTATAACTTCAGTGTTTAAGTTGTGAGGTAACCGTGAAATCATCTGTCTGAATCACTCAATTTCATTCTAAATAGACCCAAACTTTAGATCAACACAGAAATGATAAGTACATGAACGGAAACAGCCAACTTAATGTGTATTCTCGTGCGCAGAATAACCATTTAAAATTTAAATTGGAGTGAGAGTATAGCGAGTATCACAAATACACACCACCAGCTGCAGCGGATTATCAGGAAACACATAAGAAAATCACCAGGAAACAAAAAAAAAAACATTCTTATATCTATGCCTTTGGTCAAGAGTTTGACCTTATCAGTAAAATTTGTTAGCTCACTATCACGAATTTCAACTTCATCACACTTCACTAGCTAGTAGCTACTGCTAGTATAGAAAATCATATCAACTCATTACTCATACTAATAATCTCTCATTATCTGATCAGAGATAACACGATATAGTAAAATGGAGCTAAACTAGAATCAATGAATCAATTCAAAACTTAACACTAAACTAACATTGAGCTACACTAGAGTCAATTAATTGATTCACAACTTAACTCTGAACTAAAATTGAGCTACACTAGAATCAATTAATCAATTCAAAACTCAACACTAAACTATATTTGAGGTACACCAGAATCAATAAACCAATTAAAAACTGAGGTGAACCGTAAAAACGAATTGACGATCACATACCCAGTCGGAAGGATTAGCAGTAACAACGTCCATGTGCATACCAACAAAGGACAGGACCTTTCCAGGCTGAGTACCAGGGTACTCGACGATGAGGTTTCCCCTGTTCGGCTTGTACGCCACGTGGTTGATCACAAGTGGACCGCCGTTGGCAGTGCTGAAAGGGTGGAGGACATTAAGGACGTGGTTGACGATCCGATCTTCCTCCGGGATTAGTTCGGGCGGGTTGTTCTGGACGTACTTTGACTCGCCGATGAGGTTTGAGAGGAGTGACACGAACGATTCCTTGTTCAAGTCTCCTAGAATCTGCTTCACGCTCGCCATTGTTGTGGAATATTGGATGGTGTTGCTTTAAGAAAAAAGGATGAGAGAATAGAGATTGAGAGGAAATTTAGTAGTGATGGATGATGATATTTTATATAGTATACTGAATTTCTGGGAAATCGAACGAATCTAGGAGGAGGAGGAGAGAAAATCCTGCGTAATTTGGGATGGAATCAATTCCCAACTATATTTATCTGCTATGATATCTGTTTCCGTTATAATGAGAATTAGTATTTCATTTTTATATATTACAAACAACACTATAATTATTATAATTTAAATAATTTTATAATTATAAATAATTATAATATTACCTAAAAAATATATAAAAATGTTTATTTGATCCAATTATATTTTTCTAATAAATAAATCGAAAA
>JAYMSP010000437.1:0-51788 GCA_036897095.1 Plantago elongata
CTATATGCTTCTGTAGTTCTGTTATATACACATGATTTGGTTGATTTGGCACCACAGGAAGAACAAGATTTTCAGAAACAGTAAGTTATTAGTTTTCACTCTTCTGTTAAAATTAAAAAAAAAAAAAGAATCAGTTTCCACTCTTGATTAATCTAACTTTCACGTAAATAATCTTTCTCACGATCCACGTTTGGAGCACTGCCAACTGGTGGTTCTTACTTGATGCAACTGCTTTTACCTTGCTGTCTTGATCATTGTCCAATGGATGGTAGAGTTGGAATTCCTATTGGCAAGACATGATTGACATCCCCTAATTGATCCTTAGCTACTGAATCAATAACTATGCTAAATAAAACTCGTTTTTTAAAATCTGTGTTAATGGTGTCACCAAACTGGTTTCTTTCTGGTGTATCTTGTAGTAGTTCTTTGCAGGTCATGTTCCTTTCTTAGGCACAGGGCATAGGTCAAGTGGAACTGGTAAGCTTGGATGAATTTATTGGCCTTCAACGGGCTGACAAGTTGCTATGTATTTCAGAATTGACAGGCCTCTATCCTTTAAGCTAGCAAATTTTTAGATTAATTTTTTCTTGACTCGTCTACAGCTATCTAATTATTTGTAACTCCACATAATATTATACCACTAACAAACTAACTAATCGTATTCATTAAATCTAAGATAAATTAAAGTTTCATAAAGTTATTTTTAAAACGAAGGTAATACTAACTATAATACTTATGATTCGTTCAATCTATATATCCGTTTATTACTTATTTATAACTTTATCAATTTTATCATTCATATTATGAGTATTTAATAGTATTCATTAAATATAGATTACTCAATACTTCAGAAAGTTAGTATTTTCGAAATGACTTAATTATATTCAATTGAATTTAATCTATATATCTATTTATTACTTATTTATAACTTTATCAATTTTACCATTCATATTATGAGTATTTAATAGTATTCATTAAATATAGATTACTCAATACTTCAGAAAGTTTGTATTTTCGAAATGACTTAATTATATTCAATTGAATTTAATTGGATTGAAGTATAAGAAGTAATATTAAGTTGACTCAATCGTTGAATTTCAATACGGGTCGGGGCCATAGGTTTAAAAACACAGTGAGACTCTGAAAAAGAAACTCTGAAGAAACAGAGATAGAGAAAATGGATATGGAGAAGCTAATCTTGGCACTAGAAGAAGCAACTCTAATGGCGAAACACCTCCCAAACTCTACTGACCCATCTCACCTTCTCAAACTCAACTCCTCCCTCATCTCCGCCCATCGCCACCTCTCTCTCTTCCTCTCCCAACAACCCAACCCACCACTCTCCGATCAAGAAGAAGAAGAGCCAATGCAAATGGAAGAAGATGATGATGATGATGAAAATTCCACTAGTGTTGGTAAGGTGGAAGAAATGATGAGGGATTCTTTGTTTATTCAGAATAAGAGGCCTAAAAGGACCCTTTCCCCTTCTGCTGCCGGACCTGTGAGGGCTGCCGGAGACGATGTTTCAGTCGAGGAATTCGATCCCGTTGGGACTAAGTTGAGGTCACTTGATCTTGTTTATCAGTTCCATGCCTAGTTAGCTACTTGCAGTTGTTGTAATCTTGATTTTTGAATGTGTTGTTTGTGGTGTACAAGTTGTACTAGTGTTTGAATGGTGGCCGGTTTCGATCTCTTTGGGAGGCATTGGAGTTGAAATTCGATATGGGGTGGAGTTTTGGAGGGTAGGGAAAGTGAAGTTTATGCGGGATTTTGTTTGCAGATTCAAACTTGGGTGGGAGTGGTCGAAGTATCTGAAATGTCGATTTGTAGATAAGTAACTTTTGTATTGAGTTTGGAGATTCAAACTGGTTAATGTGTGCATGAATAGACTTCAATCTCATCTAAAATTAGATATAATCTCATCTTCAATCTCATCTAAAATTAGATATATATTGAGAATTTTGTAACGTTTCTAGTTTATGACCTATGAAAACATATCTTGAGAACAAAAATTTACTTCACGAATGCAGGAATGCAGCTGCTGAGGTTGTAAGTGCCTAGACATGTGCAGAGTCGGTTTTACAGAGAAGTTCCTTAAGATCTCCTTAGGTAAAATAAGAAGAGCACTTAAATGGCAGAATGTAAAGAGAAATGACGACAATGTTAAGTATGATTATGTAAATTGAAAGATAATGGTTTCTAGTTAATTTCTACATATATTCACAACAAAAGTTTATGCATTTATATAGTATATGGCAGAGAAGCTTAAAAATGAGTCCAGTCAAGATCTGACAGTAGTTTCTGCATTGGAAGTATCTGAGACTCCATCTGTGAGATCTTTCTCCATTTTTCGCCATCTGAAGTCAGGTTCTTGCAGTTGTTTCGGACAGACTGGCACAGCTCTTTGGTTCGATTTAAGCCTGTCCACATTGATCGCAGATAATGACAGAATGGCGCATGCAAACAAAGCATTTTGTGATCATCTTTCCTAGTTTCGTCAACATAGCTAGCTACGTCTTCACAATAAGCTCGTGCAATTTTACAAAATCGTCTAATGTGAGCTCCTCTGGTCTTGCCTACAATAAGGATATCAGGTTAAAGATTCAGATGAATGAGAAGGTGTAGAATTTCGATCTAATGAGACAAATAAGAAGGATGCTCACAGTGCCAGAAAGACCAGCACTGGAAAGAGCTGCTTCGATATCAGAGGGTGGACAGATGTGCTGGAGTGTTTTCCTCAACATCTTACGTTTTCCATTGAAAGCAGAATTCACCTAATGTCATGGTTGAAACAAACTCATGTAAGACACAGGCTAAAGCATATTTTTTACGTAAAAGAACGATGCAGAACAGATATAATCCAAACAGTTATATCAGTAAGCAATCTAATTGGAGTTCCGATCTCAGAAGATAACAGAAACTATAGTATAGAGTGTAGACAGTGTGAACTAAAAAGTTTCAACATTAGGAATCATTCATATATCGTCAGTTCTAAAAATCTATGTTAAAAAAGTTCCAGGATGAATATTACTATAAGCAAGGGTGTGATGATGTCAACTGAAATGTAAAGGGGAGATTTACCATCGAAAAGAAGCTTTTGACGGAAGAAACATGAGGGTAGTCCTCCATTTGCTTGAGCTTAAATGCAACAACAGCTGCATCAACCTGAAAGCCCATATGAAGCGAAACGTTACACATGTCATAACTCATGAAAGAATAACAGAGATTGCAATGAGGACCAGCATATTGAAGTAAAACAATTCGGACATGTTAAACTTTCCAAATATTAAGAGATATGAATATTTTTTGGAAATATGAAACCCACAACTTACCTTGGGTTGGGGGAAGAAATTTGCCCTTGGGACCTTCATTATGTATTCAGGATCTGACAAGTGAATTTTGCAAAGGAAATAAGAGGTCGCAAATGAGTGCAACAGAAACACAATCATCTAATTGTAAGTATTAATTGGAGCAAATGGTTGGAAAATCGGTTAAAAATCAAAATCAATCAAGAAAACGATTGAAGGACTTGCAACACTAGCAAACATAGAAAGGGCTTTCAGTCCCTGATCTTTCATCTAATTCATAAAGCACATTGTACTTCATTTCCTGATCTTCCATTTTTATGAAGGTGATTTTGCTGGTATATATTAGCATTCTTAATCAAAAACAATTATAAAGATGGATTCTGCAGTCTAATTTCTCATTGTGATGCTATTTAGCTCCTTTATCACATTCACCCAAATGGTAAGCAAACAAGACAAAGCACATAGATATGCAAAGTGCAAACTGAGATAACCTGAATAGAAGTTCACAAAGATATTTATAGGTCGATACTCTGACGTCCTTAAACAAGAATCCACCCAGCGCAAGGCCAACTCATCCTGAAAATTACAAGCCACGTATAATGGAGTAGATGTTTGATAAAAACCTGAAGAGATACTGGGAATGTGGAGCTATACTGGCATATCAAAGTAATTGACCTTTGTACTAATATATAAAGTATGTATTGCTGTTGTGGTTTATACCAGATTTATTACGAACTACAAAGTAACAAACCCAAATTGTAACCAGTTGGAACTATAAGAGTTAGCTTGATTCGTGATCACATGATTAAATAATACTCCCTCCATCCCGATCTCATTTCCGGTCACCTTTTTGGAGAGTCTAGAGAGTCACTTGTCAATCATAAAATATAGTAGTATTTTACAACCAATGTAAGATGTCATCATGAAATTCATTCATCCCATAAAATTATTGTTACATAATCTTCTATGAACTTATAATTCTTTTAAAAAGATGTTAAATGGGATGATGAGATAGGCAAGCAGGGAATATGTGACGTATACATATGCCTTTGATACCTCTAGAACTGGAAATGATTTACAGGTTTATTTTAACAATTTGCGTACCTGAAGTAAAAGAATTACTTCCGAAAATATGTCACCCATTGGAAGAAGCTGTTTCACTATGGGGGTACTAATGTTGAAAGGTATATTTGCCACCACCTGAAAAAAGAGAAGATTAATGACTATAAATTGACGACAAATTTGAAATTTAAATCTTTATTCATACTTTAAATGAACATTTCTACAATCATGATTCTCATTAAAATGAATGTATTCCATGTTTTCTCAGCATAAATATATAAATTTTAAAAGAGTCCTTGAATAAATTATAGAAAACATACACACTTCTTCATCTTTCTAGATACGTAGAGATACGTGCGTATACTTTTCAACAAGAGTCTTGGAATAGGAGTGAGTAGTTATACACATACAAGTAGTAAATATATAATATACTCACCACACATTGATGAGAATTAGTAATGACCCAAAAATGCTTTCTGAATTTGTTGTAAAGCAACACCGTAACAAATGATTACCCCGAATGAGCTTCAATATTATAAATAATTTGAAGCTATGTGGAACACATACAATCAGAGATAGAAAACGTTAAAAACAACATTTGTTAGGGAATATGGTACACACCTACCTTTGCGGAGAGGAAATTTCCATCTTGAGGGCTTTTTTTACTAGCCAATATTGAGGACATATGCTCACGTAAATGGGATCGTGTAAAATCTTCTTCCAAAACCTACAACAAGTTAAAGTAGAACAATCATACTCTTTCTTCACATATCTCGAGTCGGTAAATAGCTATTATTACATGTCACTCCTAGCATTTATTGTCAGATAGTCGTCATTTATTGACATAGATCTCTTTCAAAAATCTATCCTCTGATAACAAGTAATGGCTACACCATTTCTTTCATGTCGTTAACCACGCATGATTGCAAGTTCATTGTCATACCAACAAAGCTTTTGGGGATAGGAAGAATGCAGTACAACATCATGCTGAAATTGTACATAAATTAGGCAATGATACCTTGACACGGTCGAGACCAGCAAAACGTTCTCTCACCAGTGCTGCCATATATGGATCCTAAAGAATTATATGAACCAAAGTAAGTTAAGAATTTTCTGCCATAAGTGATCCAAAAAAAGGATGTAAAAAAACAAAACAATTATAAAACTGTACTGTAGAGCAGGAGTCCAATTCTAACTAAAAGGAACGTGCTTGACCTGCTTCTGTTGACTTTGTGACTTTTGGATCATTGGCGGGAGCCGTTCAGTATTTTACTTTTGGGCATACTTGCAAAGAAGCTTATATGCAAGGTTGGGTACCTCACAAGTAACATTTGCTAAGATGGTCTTTCAAAAAACGCACTACTACTTCAATTAACCCGGTTTACTCGTGAAACTTGACGAGGTTTATCTAACTCCAAGTCCTAAAGTATTCTGTACTTCGAGCTAAATTAATTAGAATATCTATTCAGTTGTTCAGAAGAATTCTGCATCACCATGCAAGAAAAATAAAGATAATATGATCTTTTTAACAAGTATAATGAGCACCTTAATTTACACTAACTATTAACTAAACCCAAAAATATGATGAACCACCGTGAATTCCAAACTTTCAATAAAAATGGAAAATAACTTGCAATAGTCGACTCATATTAATATATGAACAAATTTATTCGCATGATGTGCTACATTTCAAAACAGAAACTTAAATACAACTAAAACTAGAAGTCACTTGAAAAGACGAACTGAAATGATGTAGATCTCCCCAATAACATGTGATGTAGAGAAGATCCCAGACACATGTCCTTTAGTTATGTCATCATTTTGCCATCTTTCTGCCCTTTAGTAAGTATAAATTATAAACCCTGAAATGCAGGGACTTGGTTATGTCAGCATCCCTGACTAACCATTCCATATTCTTAATTGCGGGACTATGTTGCCACTGGTTAAAACCCAACCCACAGTACAGTAATCCAATGCAAAAATGAAGATACACAATGGCGACACAAGTTAAATGCCAAAGCTCCGTCGAAGAATAAACAAACTCTGCAAAAATGAACTCATACCCAATGCATAAAGCTCAATTATCGAAAAGGAATCAAACCCAAACAAAATGCAATAAAATGCCACAACCAGAAGCTTACTCAACATTTCCAACATAACCAATTAGACCAAAACAAGAATCAAGAAGCTCAAAAGACGAACCTTTTCTATAGCAAGAACACTTGCACCAGCATTAACCAGCACATTTGTCAACGAACCGGTACCGGGACCAATTTCGAGCACAACATCACCTTCTTTCACATTCGCAGCCGCAACCAGCTCATCATTAATCGAACCATTCAACATATAATGCTATAATCAACATTAAAGCAAACACCTTGTAAGCAATAACACAAAACCCAGAAATTTCCCAACAAAATTGAAATAAAAAACACTTACTTTGCTTGGGTGTAAGTGTAACTGGGTATTACCTGACCGAGAGATTTTCTTGGAAAGCGGCCTTTGGAATTAAGAGCTTTGAGGGTAGCATGGTAATCGTCCTCATCTTGTGTTCTTTTTCTGGGTTTTTTCTCAGTAGGTGGAGTGTTTGATGCTGTGATTGAATGAGCTCTATTTGGTTTGTTAATGGAGGAATTATGGCCTGGTAAAGATTTGGTTTTGAGGTTGGAGAAGGTGAGAGTTGGCTGTATCAGACAAGAAGTCATTGTAATTTTAGTTGTTGATGATGATGATGATGATGATGAGGTCTCAAAGATTTCACATTTATTCCTCCATTTTAATTCACATTTATACCATTCATTTTAATTGTTATAACGACCCGACATTAATCGATCGAGATTCAATCTTTTTAAGACTGACACGATTACTTACTGACAACTCATGGTGATATTTTGTCTTAATTGTACTTACTTTAATGTATACTTTGTCCCCTACTTGTGTGTATCGGAAACTTTCGAATTGATCATTCATCAACATATCAAAAATACCAAGTTTTTATAAGTAAATTTATAATACGATATATCCGAAACTTAACTTAAAACTTTAAAATGTTGGAGATAATTTACATAAAGCCCCAAATCAATTATCATAAAGTTGAATGAACTGAACACACATTATGTGACCCAAATCAAACTTGCGGCAATTATAGTACACTCTATCTGTTAATTGTAATGGTAGAGACTCAGTTCTGACAATTGAGAAGAAACTGCAAAACCAAGATCAGTTTAATGGAGAATAATTAGTGTAGATTGTTCTTAAAAAATTGAAGGAACAATGCATTTTCTATGAGTCTATCACATATAGCAGTACGCTTAGTGCAGGGAAATAACCAGAATTTATAACCATTGAGCTGCTTTAATTTCCGACTAGCATCGATCTCCACCATAGTACGAGCATAAGATAGCTGCACTCTTTCTTTTGTCAGTTTATATATACAACATTGTACTCTTATCATGCAAACCGAACATGTAGATGCACCAGAACTTTATCGGAGTTCACAAGTTATGCTCAACGAAATAAGACAGACGCAAAATGTAAATGAAAAGATTATCCAATGTGTAAGTAACATTCTATAGTCTATACTAAGACTTGCTGATGAGTGATGACTAATCAACAGTAGTCATCATTATCAAACAACGAATCACCAATTTCTTTCCAGTTGAGAGTCGAGGATGTGCTTCCTGTTCCATTTAGCAGAACATCATCAATGTCCTCCTGGTCAAGAAAATCATTGAACTCTTGCAGCACTTGTGGCTGTGATGATGGAGGCGAGTACATGCCTGATATCCCCTCGCTGAATGTCTCAATATCTTCATTAGGCATGTCCACACCTGGTAGCAAAACATTTTGATCAGGAATGAATGTCGATGGGATCATATCAGTGTTTTCTTGCCCAAGATTGCTCAATGGCTCCGTTGAACTGGCATGGCAGGTTTGCAATGATTCCTGGAATAGGACATCCGATACATCATGAAGTTGATCGACAAGAGTTCTAGTATGTTCGTTCCCATAAGGCTGCAAAAGATCCTGCTGTTGGAGATTGCCATCTGTTTCTGGACTGCATAGTGATGTGAAAGAGAAAGATTCCTGCTGAGGCAACTCGCATTGAGCTAGAATGTTCTCTAAAAGAGAAGATTCATGATTTGAAAGGAAAGGGATCAGGTTCTCATCTGAAACAGGATTATTGTGTTGTGGAGCGTAACTTGTGAGAAACTCGGTTTGAGAACTCCCTGGTGCATCGTAACTGCTCTTATCACGTAAGGAAACTTCATTTCCACCGAACTGGAGTCTGTTCCCTTCATTTGTCAATTTGAACCCCATGAAATTGTAATCAGTAGACTGGTTACTGTCACTTGAGTTCATGGTGAGAAGCACATTTCTTGTCTGATCACTGTATACTCTAAAGTTTCGACTTGACTGTAACCAGCTGGGAACATATCTCTGTCCAAACTGCATGCTACTCATGTTCGTAACGTTGTTCCTTCCTGAACTAGAAGAAAACATGTTCTGCCTATTGATGAGATTTTGTTGGTAGAATGTGCTAGGTGGGTCTCTTGCATGAGGAAAGGATGAACTCCGTTCCAATGTTGTAATGTTATACATCTCTTCAGCAAAACAGGAACTTCTTCTCGATTGTTGGGGTAAAAGATATGATGCCTTGAACTCGTTCGCAGCATGTGATTTAAAGGATAATTCTCGTTTTATGTTTTCACGGTGTTTCTGAAGAAAGAAAGATAAAGGAATGCTTTTCTCAGATAAGAGAGTTCATGAAAAGACATGAATCACATGTGTAATTCCAGAAGTTAAACTTGATAAATGTTGAAGATTTGGTGATTATGAGTTTATGATTTCTTTCTCTAATGGCAAAAATACATATTTGAGCCTTAACTTGTAAAGATTTTGTCTCAAAACAAATATGAAAAATTTATCTGTGTCTTAAATACAGATCTTTTAGATTCTTGCTGCAAATTCTCTCCAGGTTGTTACTTTTGGTTGAACTTTCGTCAAGAAAATACAACATATCATAAGCTTATGATTTCTCTGATCAAAATGAGTTAATTGACAAATTAGAACCAGAAAGCAAACCTGTAGATGACTTGCAACGTTTTCTCTAGTGAGACCGGGGATATTCATGACCTCCACTATTCTCTTCGGCACTGCCTCTGCAAGGGAAATTGACACACCGGAGCATATGCTCAATCATAACATATGATCAAGAGAATAAATGAAACTAGAAGAATGTTAGCAATGAGTAATCTTACTATCTTCGCCTATAATTTCAATGGCATCGATGAATTTCTTGTGCATTTCAGGTGACCAGTGAACCCTTCCTTTTTTCTGGATAGGCAGATCCTCATCCCGACTTTCATACTCTTTATGCTTCTTAGAACATGTTTCTTCGCTAGTTGTCAAAGAATTACTCTTGCCAACAGCGTCAAAGGTCATGGCTGCTATTTCACCATTGTGTTCTTCCTGATTATCCGTCACCAGTTTCCCTTTCTCCATCTGTAACTCGAATCCTTGAAGAGCAGTAGTTACCTGCTCTTTGCTCAAATTATTTATGACAAATGCTGTAAAACTACTTGTTTGTCCTTTTGGCACCATTTTCGGCTTATCAGGATCCATATCTGCAATTCGACAATGCCAATGTTGAGTTACTGAAAGCCTCGCTGACAAAAGAAACCATATATGCTTGCAGAAAACCACAAAATGATGTTCTTACACAATATTGGCAGACTGAAGTTATTCAGAACATTCTGAAAAATCGCGTTTGCATACACCTTTGTCAGAACAAGTTGAAGCCTATCCTTTGCCTTGTATATGACTTTTAACACGTCTGAAACATCTCCAGTATGCAATTCTGGAAAACGGAACCGTAAACACAGATCAGAAGTCAGAAATTTCTCTACAAGTTCATTGACTCAAAAACGCGTAAAGGAAGAATTTGAAAGATGAGCATATACATGTACCTTGACAATCATAGCATTGAAGCAACTGAAGCACAATGTTGTTGCAAGTAAGATCTTCATTCATAAGAAATATACAAATTCCTTTAGTTTCAATAGATTGATTGGATTGTGAAACTGACATTTCCATCTCTGAGGTGTATATGATTGTAACAGATACTGTTAACTTTGAAGATAAAATGACACAAAACAATAAACAGAAATATCTGAAATGAATTTATACTGCTGTTGCTGGCATGTGTATATCATTTGCATGCGGGTGTGTTAGAATTAATTGCTCTTCCGGTTTAATTATTGTGACTACGTTCAGCTTATCCGATATCCACTCCGTACAAACATCCCAAATAGAGAAATCATACCGATACATATTGTGAGTCGATTTTTAACTTCCCAACTATCAACGCTCTCTTTCCCTCCCTCCCTCGCACCCCACTATACGTTTTCTAAATTATTATAAGGGATGAGTGAGGGAGAGAGAGACCGCTCATAGATCTCATTCTTTACGCAGACGCGGTTACTCTCCGACTGCCTTCGGTTGATATGCCATCTCAATGTACCAACATACTTTATCGGACCATTTGTTCTCACTTCATAAGATGATCAAGAACATGTAAAGTCTGAAGTTCTTATTAATGTATTTAGATCGAGGAATAGTTAGTTAATAAAACCTTAGCCATAATCTGTCAATAATCATTAGTATTTACTTGAAGGTTTACTGACCCGTTACAACAATGTTCGATCAGACAGTTTTAATCGAAAGTTTTATTATTTGTGTGACATCTGATATCAAAGCCAATGACAGCAAGCTACTAAAATTAGCTATATGTTCACAATGGAAATTAAAGATTAATCAGCACTACTAATCTCTTCATAATTATCCACGTGTGTTTTTCAATAAATTATGACCATTCACGCCAATTTGATTGTCATGTCTTGATCACTGACAACATATGTATTTTTACTAATTAATTATCAGTTGAATTAATGTGATGCCCCTAATTATGTTTATTTTAATGTCAATGTCCTTGCAAGAAATAGTGAAATTTTAGAAGAAATGGAGAGAAATCTGAAGAATTGTGATGTAATATGAGTGGTTGAATGACCGATTGTAATAACATTTAAATCGCCTCATTTGACTCGATAAACAGTAATTTGGCCTAAAATACATTTTAAATACCACATTTCAATTCCATTCCCAACACAATCTCACTAAAATCTCATTCAAATGGCTATTTCAGTGACATGCCAATCAGCCCCTAAGTGAATTTCAGTTCGTAATTTTCTAATACACTTCATTTCAAATTAATAGATCTAAGTTCGAGACACTTACAAAGGACAAACAATGAGGTGTTGAATTAGACCAAATTGAACAAGACCAAACTTTTCCTGTCATACTTCTAACAGTAACTGCTATAGAACAGAAATGGGAGGAAATACAGAATGTTGTAACGCGCTCTCACACACCAGTATTCGACCTTGCAGCACTGCATCGTGGCCTCTGGTAATCTCTCACGACGATAGTCAATGTTGGCATCAGCATCGGCATCACGGTTGCCATAATTACGAATAACATATATACCTTGCCAATCGGTGTAATTGCATACATACAAGTGTCATATGTCAATGCTAATGCCAACATCGCGACTCTGAGTTCAAACTGCAGGGGAAGTCCGAGCGTAAGAAAGTTCAACATGTGTAGAGACATGAAGAATCCGATCGGGTTGAAAAGCAGGAACAGACCATATGAGATCGGGTTGTGCGTTCCCATGACTGCCTTTCCAGCAGTGTGGGCTGGTCCTGAACTGTTCGAAGTAGAAAAGTAGTCGTCCTGCCAAACGCCTCCTGGTGGGCTGAGTATTGGCTGGAATGTTGCTGCTGTAATCAGTACTGCTATCACCAGCAGGGTATTTCGTACTGTGCGTGGAGTGTCTTTGATCTTGTCATACTTAAAGAAATCCTGTAATTTGCTCGATGGTCGTTTGGACAGATGCGTGACCTGTCCTTCTCCAGATTGAATTGGCAATGTAGGACTAGCGACTACATCAGGTGAAGGAAACAAATTCATTTCTTCGACTCTGAGACATCCAGCTGCCCTGAGCATTTCTTCTATCTCAACATCGCCACGCTCTAATGCTAATACGTCTAGTGGGGTGTGACCTCTTTTATTCAACGAGTTCACTTCTACATATCTGTTACGCACAAAGTTCCCCTCGAGTAAGAGAGAAATGACCTGTTGAGAAAGAAAACGGGTTGATAAGCTAAAGATTTACACACTGAACGAAAAGAAAATTGGGCTATTATTAGTCCTTACCTCATATTGCTTCCTGGAATCGCGATGTGTAAGACCGAATTTCCAAGTCTATCCTTGACATTTAGGATCTGTTCTTTGTTGTGCGAAATGGCATGATCAACCAAGACCTTTAAACGCATCGAACTGGTCCTCTTTTACAGCCAGATGAAGACAAGTTTCACCTCGAGCAGTCACCTCCGAGAAGGATCCAAGCAGGCCGCAAGCAATTCTTATACCACTTCTGTTCTTCCTCTGGCAACAGCATAGTGAAGTGGTAATCTTCTCTCCTTTCCTTTGACCAAGCACAGATGGGAGCCTATCTTCAGTAGCTCTTTAACATTTTCTATGACACCATTAGCCGCAGCAATGTGGAGAGGGCTAAAACCGTCCTGGTTCAATCCTGTGGCGAATTCAGGACTTCAATTCAAGACCTCTTTCATGAAGTCAACGTGACCTCCAAGGCAAGCAACGTGTAACGGAGTTTCTCCTCCGGCTAAAGCCACAGCCTTCAGCAGTAAAGGATCATCTCTGATCAGATTATGCAGTTTAGGAATGTCTCCTTTCTGTCCAACATCAATCAGCTTGCTGTCCATATTGACAAAAGGTTGTGATCTTGATGAATTTTAAGACTTTTTCTTTGCATATTATGAGAAACTACAGAGGACTTGGTCAAGTCAACTCAATCATAGAGGTTGTCTAATGGTTACAATCAAGCCTGACTTCAGGCCTTCTGTGTTCTCACTTGTCTGACTATTGTCAACATCAGCAACAGTGGTAACTTAGGAGCATAATGAAGGGAAGTTGACACATGTGAAACCGGACGCTGCGTTTCACTTGCAGTCCATGATTTATGACGATTGCGAAGCAGGGTGTAAATTGGATGGTGCACAGTTTGAAGCAATGCTGAACACATGTTGAACATTCACAACAGTAAGAGGCAAACTGGGGGATCTGGATTTGATTCGATGACAATCAGCAGTCTCCTATCCGTCTACTGATGTTAAATGGTAAGCGAAACAGACTCTAGTCTTCAGTTGCATATGCATTACACCATTCGAACTTTTCAACACATCTATACAAAGGGTATACCAGTATTTCGTTGCCTCTTTATGTGGTCATGACCTGAAAATTCTACGTAAAAACGATCCAGAACCACATAGTTACAATTACGAAAACCCTTAAACAAAAACCCAAAATCCAGAGCATTTCATCAGTTAATACAAGTTTTAGTATTTCATATTCGAAGTTGCAGAGTTGATCAGTTATACAAAAAATACAATTCAATCCCGAAAATCCTAAACAAACCTTATATTATCATAGTACAACAACATCACAAACGTACTAGATGAACACTACAAAATTACAACTACATCAACCTTTACCCTAAACTTAAAACCTAAACAACATTATTACAACTAATAAAGATCCCTAAACAATCAACTAAACCTAGTAAGTACATACTATATATATCTAGTAGAGTTAACACTATGTTCATTCACTTCAAGCACGTTCACCACGGATACGCCTAGCCAACTGAATATCCTTAGGCATAATAGTGACTCGCTTGGCATGAATCGCACAAAGATTCGTGTCCTCGAAAAGCCCCACAAGGTACGCTTCAGCAGCTTCCTGGAGGGCAAGCACAGCATGGCTCTGGAACCTCAAATCCGTCATGAAATCTTGTGCAACTTCGCGAACCAAACGCTGGAAAGGCAGCTTGCGAATCAACAAGTCTGTACTCTTCTGGTACTTGCGGATTTCGCGAAGAGCAACTGTTCCTGGCCTGTAACGATGAGGCCTCTTTAACATACCTGGGATATTTTTCTCTGAACCGCGGGCCTAGTTATAAAAAAATTCATCGTATATCCAAAATTCAATAATTTATAACAATGAAGAAATGAAAATTGACTTCGAAACAACTACACGATGGTAAATTGGTAATAATGCAGGAGTAGTTATCCACTTGTATCATTAGACGATCGTGTGGAAAAACTGCTCTGGCATTATCATCATCGATAACAAATAAACTTAAAACTACGATTGAGAAATGTTGATTAAGTTCTTACCGCTTTGGTGGCGAGAGTCGCCCTCGGCGCCTTTCCACCGGTAGATTTACGAGCGGTTTGCTTTGTACGAGCCATTGAAATGGATTGCTGCTAGAGATTAAGTAATTACCGAAATGTGATTAAAGAAGATGGATGTTAATAAATTGTGATATTTATAGGCAATTTGATGTAAATTGGCAGTTTTCTAAGCGTACATGGGTGAGTAAGTTTGCTACATTTTAAGCTGTAACTGCCGGTAACTGCTGCAAGTAGTTCTTTTTATCTTTTTTGGATTAAGCGGGAATTAGCAGAATTTGGAAAAAAAAAATGACCTTCTTATCCGTGATATGCGGTACCACGTATAATTCTTATTTTTTGTTATTATTATTTTTTCTCTTTTTTTAAATTATTTAAGGTTTTCTTTTAAAATCCCTTTTATTTTCATTTTTATCATTTATAATTTTCATTTCAGATTCAATTTAATTATGAGACATGATGAGTTGGCGGTCTAATTCTTTTTAATTCATCATTGACCAATATAATTGGTTGCCACGTCAGTGGTCAAAGTTAAATTTGGACGAAAAGTCCTTCGTATGCCAAATTTTTGAATCAATCGAAACAAACGTTGCGATGCGTACACTATATCCCCAAACTTTAGGATGATTCGCGCCATTTTTTCAGATAATCTATGTCAAACATATAGAGGGAAATTGCACACAATTTTCATTTTAAGGTGTTTCAATAAATAATAAATAATGATATACTCGTATAACATGATTATCTACAATTATAGTAACACTTCGGGGTTTTTTCTTTTTCCTTACAAACATCAGAAAATGACCTAATTTTCATGTCCAAAATTTAATAGTATTTTATTTGTTCATGAATGGTGGGAGTACATGAATTGGGTCTGAGGTCCGAGCTATATTCTTTTCCTAAAAGATATAACACAAGTTAAAGCAATTAGGTCCGGAGTCCGAGTCAATGGTCCGAAGACGAGAAGACCAAACCCATTTACAATTCACTTTAATGTACATGACCGTCTCGTACGTGCCAAAATTATACTTCCTCCGTTCCGGTTCAAATGTACTGCGGGACCGGACACAAATTTTAAGAAAAAAATGATAAAGTAAAAAAGAAGTTAATTAATTATGAATGTGATTGGATAAAATAGAAGAAATAGTGAATAAAGTATGAAAAATAATGTATAAAGTATGAGAGATATTTTCTATTTGAGGAAACAGGACATTCAAATCGAAACGATTCGAAATGAAAAGGGAGTTATTCAAACTGAAACTTAAGGAATATTATACTATTGTAACAATTCAACTACGCACTTTAGGCTACTTGAAGGTGCGTTATTATTCCTATGCCTTTCTCTATCAGGATGAAGACTTGTCCTTTTGGACTGAAAATTTACATTCAACAAAGGCACACGAAACACTCACACACTCAGTTTTCAAAACTACAAAAGTCTTATCTATGTAGATATTACATTCTAAAGTTGTAACAGCTAAGAGTGAAACATAAACTCATACATTCTCAAGCACAGTCCATCGTCCTCGATCCAGCACACCGCCATGGTTTCCGGTAATCCCTTACCACACGCGTTAGTATCGGCATACTGATCGGCATCACAACAGACAAAGTTGTAAATATCCAAGATATGCCAGCAGGTGTGATTGCGATCATACATGTATCATATGTTGCTATTAACGCGAAGAGAGAGACCCTGAGTTCGAACTGCAGAGGAAGCCCAAGGGTGAGAAAATTCATCATGTGCAACGACATGTAGAATCCCACCGAGTTGAAAACCAAAAAAAAGCCGAAAGATACTGGTCTGTTAGTCGCCAAGACTGACTGTCCAGCTACATGAGGCGGTGGAGAACTTGACGATGAATTGTATGTTGTTGCATTGTTCCTGCTAGGCCAGAGGTCGTCTTGCCAAACACCACCTGGTGGGCTAAGGACAGGTTGGTATGTGGCTGTGACAATGAGTACGGCTATCACGAGCAATGTGTTGCGAACTTTGGTTGGGGAATCTTTGATCTTGTCATACTTGAAGAAGTTCTGCAATCTCTTAGACGGCCTTTTGGAGTTTTGTTCTCGTCCTGATTGATTCTCCGAATGGTAATGAGAATCTGCTTCATACAATCTTGTATCACCGGTTAACTTCATGAGCATTTCCTCTATTTCGCAATCACCACCTACTGATGCTAACACATCTAGCGGTTTAAGACCCCTTGTGTTCGACGAATTCACCTCCAATTTTCCTTTAAGAGCGAATTTCTCATCAAGTAACTGACACATAATCTGTTCAGAAAGTTTTGATTTGTGATGAAGCTGATTGTACTAAAAGAATTTCACCAATCACCAAATCAAAAAACACTAAAAAAAAAAACAGAATCTCAAGTGATTAATTAGGACTCACCTCATATTGTTTCTTGTACGCCACGACGTGCAAGATAGAATTTCCTCGTTGATCCGTATTATTCAAGATCTGCTCTTTCTTGTGCAGAATCGCAAAGTCAACTAAGATCTTAAACGCTTCAACCTGATTGTTTTCCACAGCCAAATGAAAACAACTTTCTCCCCGGGCTGTCACTTCCGCAATTGAATCTAAACAGACCGAAAGCAATTCATGAATGACTTGTATCCTGCCTTTGGCAACTGCATAGTGAAGAGGAATTCTTTTCTCTTTCCCTTTGACCAAACAAAGATGAGAACCTAGTCTTAGCAGCTCTTTCACGGTCTGTATGTCACCATTAGATGAGGCAATATGGAGAGGGGTAAATCCTTCCTGGTTTAGTTCTGTGGCGTATTCCGGACTCAGATTCAAGACATCTTTCACAAAGTTAACATGTCCACCAATGCAAGCTATGTGTAAAGGAGTCTCGCCTCCTGATAACGCCATGGTCCTCAGCAAAAGAGGATCATCCTTGATCAGGTTACGCAGCTCGTCAATATCGCCTTTCTGTGCAGCCTGAGTGAACCTCCTGTGCATTGTTGAATTCGTCGTAAGTTGGATTCTTTTTCATGTGACATATGAGTGACTGCAGAGAGATATAAGTCTGAGCAAATGTAGATAAAAGTATGCATGAATTGATGCTTTTTAAACAAGTTAGACCAAGTAATCTGGTTGAATAAGATGACACTTTTGTTCTTATTTTATAGCACAGGTGTAAATCGGGATATTATTAAGCAATCTGAGTCAATAAGTACATTTCTTGCTGAGAATTAAGAAAACAAACAATGACAAACTTTCAACTTGTGATGAAAGCAAATTTCTTAAACTGGGAAATAGTCAAGTACCAACAAACGCCACAACCTGTTAACCTGTCCAAAACTCTCAACTTAGAATATGAAACAGAACATTTAAAAGAATTTACCAGATCGAACATGATAGAAACTACCAAAGTAGAACGACAAGCTATTAAGACAAACTAACTATGTTTTTTGTGTAGGTCGCGAGGTGGAAGATAGAGTTTTCCACATTCGTTTTTCTCATAGAGGAACTTCTCTTTGGTATGCAAATGACATTGTCTACCAAGACATGAACGCTTCAAATTCCCTTTCGAGCTGTCAATTTCTTGATGAGATCCAAACAGGCCATAAGCGATTTCTGACTCATTTATATTCATTCTTTGGCAGCAACATGGCAAAGTGGGATTCCCTCTCTTTTCCTTTCACCAAGCAATACAGGAACTTATCTGTAGTACCTCTTTCAGTCTTTACACCACCATTAATCAATGCAACGAGCAAGGGTAACACTGAACAGGATACAGAGTAGTTACATATATCAGTTCTTTGCATAAATAGCAATAACAAGGAAAAGGAGAGAAATCACAATCGCAGGAAGTTCACAATCAACTAGATTAAATCCTTTTGAGACTGCGGTTCAAACTAGATTCTAGATTCGCGGTAGAATAGACATTTTCTACAGTGACCATTTATCTTATATCAATTACCTTAAACTCTCCACCTGCATACAGTATGCATTAAACTATGTATACACAAAAATGATTTAATATCTTCACCTATTACCTGAAATTTTGATATGTCGCTGATGCACCATTCGGAAGAACAATCATGCCTCAGTCAAATATACACCTCCAAAAACCACTTCCTAGCAGTCAAAATGAAAGAAAATAGTGTTCGCAAAGAACTTCAAGACATATGTCAGCCAATTATGGAGAACAGAGAGTAGTTGACCATTGAAGAAATTCATTGACACTACCGGGTTCTGCCATGTAGGATCACCGTACACTGTTTGAGGAGAACTGACGGAGAAATAGTTGCTGAATTCACAAAGATACATGTACATATGTTCTTCAACAGATGCTGATTTAGCGGAGATATCCTTATTGACAATTTGCATGCTTAATTATTGTAAACGCCAACAATACTTTGAAAGGACGTAAATACTGGAGACTCATTCGAATTAGAGTTTTATATGTAGTGATACTAGGATCAACAAGTAAGAAGTTTACAATGATACATCTAAGATGATTGCCTTCATTACATAGAAACCAATTAGATATATTGCTACAAAGATGTTACATAAGTATAAGATAATATAACTATCTATATCATTCATCATAGTGTAAGTCATTGCATCTCATTGAAAATCTTCCAACCATCAGCACAATATTATACCTTGAGGTGTAATCCAAGATGGGGTTCAAACTTCATCACCTTTTTCACAATATCCAATCATCAAACTGATATATAACAATTGTAGTAGCGAGACATAATCACCCACATAGCCAAGCGTTTTTTCACATTTTCTTACTTGCAACCGCGAGCGTATCATTCACATTTCCTTCCTTGCCGTATTATTTCAATCCTTACTTGCAATCTTCTTTCAACTTCCATTCCTTGCAAAGTATCTTCATATTTCCTTCCTGGACGTTCAATCCTTACTCACAATCTTCTTTCACATTTCATTACTTGCAAAGTGCAATTTATTTCAGATTTCCTCTCTTGCAATACTAGGATCCGATGATTACTTCCGGATAACTTACTATCTTGCAAGATGTATAACTGCAAATCTTATTTTTATTTCAGCTCGTATCACTACAAAAAAATAGCATTTTAGTAACGGAATTTCTAACGGAAATTTAGGTTTCTAACATGCAAAACATCGTGAGAAACAAGTCGTGAGAAACTATTTCTAACAGAATTTAGAATTCCCTTAGAAAATACAGTTCCGGTTCAAACCGGAACCGGACAGAATTTCTAACGGGATAAACATATTCCGTTAGAACAATTTCTAACAGAATAAACAGATTCCGTTAGAACATATTCTAATGGAATCTGCATAAGTTTCTAACGGAATGTACTTATTCCGCTAGAAAATGTTCTAACGAAATCTGTTTATTCCGTTAGAAAAGTTTCTAACAGAATATGCAGATTCCGTTAGATTAGAATATGTGTATTTAAAAAAAAAAATTATACTGAAGTTTAAAAGCACACAATTTTAATGGCACAAATATAACTAATTTATATATATGATATAAAGTTTTCCGTACATCAAATAAAACCTACGAACTAAAGGTGGTGGGTTATCCGTACATCAAATAAAACCTACGAACTAGAGGGTGGTGGGGTGGAGTGTACGTGGTCATAAATTGTCGGAACTACTCCAACATCTTCGCCTGCTCATGTAGCTGCTCTCGCATCTGTCTCGACTCCTTCGCAGCAATCTCGACTCCTCCATCTACGCCTCGTACGCCATCCTCGCCTCCTGTATCCTCTGCTCCTCTATCCTCTACTCCAACTTGCTTATACGAATTGTCGGCCTGCGAACCGCCACTGCTCGTAGGAGTAGAGGGAAGGGTCATGGCCAGATTTCCAAGTCCCAATGCTCTCTTTTTATTATTAACTGGATTAACCTATAAAAAGAGAGCATTCTTTTCATCAGACGAAGACCTACTTGCTCCTACTGCAACCTATGCCTCTCCTCATATTCCTCCTTCGATCGTTAGCACCTTACGATAGTCGCCAGGTAGTCCGCCTGCGAACCCGATTCATGCGTAGATTGTGTCCTCTCCTCCAACTGGCTGATACGAATCGTCGGCCTCTACGAACCGCCACTGCTCGTAGGAGTAGAGGGAAGGGTCATGGCCAGATTTCCAAGTTTCAATGCTCTCTTTTTGTTGTTAACTGGATTAACCAGCAAAAAGAGAGTATTCTTTTCATCAGACGAGGACCCTACTTGCTCCTGCTGCAACTTACGTCTCTCCTCACCTTACTCTTTCGATCGTAAGCACCTTACGATAGTCGCCAGATAGTCTGGCTGCGAACCCGATTCACGCGTAGATGGTGGAGTCTCAGGGAGATGCTGAGAGGATGATCCAAGGGGTGTAGGTTGTAAAGAAACGGAGCATCGGTGAGATTACGAGAAAGTAGGTGGGATCTCTGAGGATGAATGATGGTGCTGTGAACGGCCTCTCCCACATCTCGAGAAGTATGCATTCCCTCCCTAACCATCTGCAAACATACTACTTTCATTCCTAAAATAGGAATGATTTCTTTACATAGGGCTTCTCCAACACCCAATTCGAAATCATAAAGAATAAAAGCACTAAGCCTATGTCCTGATTTGCACAACCCATAAATCACAATACCCAATCAACAAAATCGAGATCAGAATGAATCGAAACACTCCACTGACGCATTTCGTCGAACAGTAGCAAGGCAACGGAAAAAACAGAGTAATATTTCATTTTCACACCCAAACGCATATCTCGAAACACGAAACAAGAAGATAGCTCACTCACCTTGTTTACTCGTGTGAAGATGGCTCTGATTAAAATCGGCTGATATGATATGAGCCCTTTCAGGTTTTGGCTTAGCTCATGAATATCCACATCTAAAGGCATAGAGTATGCGGCTAGGTTATGATGAGGTGTGGAAAATTGCATCCTTTTAGCCTTTAAGTTTCAATAGTTGTAATTGTTTATTGCCGGACTCGGACTTCTTAACAAATCGAGTTAATCTTATGTAAGCTCGATTTCAAGTCACCATGATTATTGATTAAGCTCAAGCTTATTTCACTTAAAATCAAGCTCGAACATCGAAATATAACGAACATGATCGAGTCTAATCTAGTATCATGACCCGAGTAGTAAGCTCGATAACACAAGGGTAACGAGTTAAACTATAACACCTTTTCCAACGAGGTGGGCACTCGATTGTATGTGTCTACTTGTGAGAGGTAAGAAGTGGAATTTTAATTGTTCATCTTTTCTTTGTTCTTGACGAATTCAAAACATATCAAGATGTACTTGTAGATTTTAATGTGATCAAGCAATTCATGAAAAAAGAGTTGATACAAGAATAAAAACATGATTTTTTTCTGATTCGTTTAAATTAATTATACATCATCGTATCCACGATGAAATAACAATAAAATGTAATTTGTTATACATCTTGCAAGCCTTTATTATACTCCAAAACTAACAAAGATACCAGTTTCATACACAGTCCTTGTACACCATTGCAACTTCATGGAATCTCTCACCACAATCGTAACATTTGACATCAAGATGGAGATAAGCAACACATTTATGTTAATTGTTCCCATATGTAAGTGCGATCATACATGTATTATATGTAAAAGTAAGTGCAATAAGAACAACTATCGATTAAAATTTACTCCAATGAAAATTCTTTTTTATTCATCAATTATAAAGTAAAGGTTAGATATGTCGAATTGGCTTTATCTCAAGCCCATCAATAGCCAGGGGCCTCTCAAGCCCAATACCAAATGCATGGTACATAGAATCATAGAAGGACCAATAACAACCTACACTTCAATTCAAAATCAAAATCAGTTTGTCGAATTCCCGTAAACGTAAAAAATAATATTTAAATGTTTGATACACGCATCCGTTTCACACTACTATTACATTTCGAAAAAATAAATCTTTACGAAAATTTAAAATATAATTTACTATGAATTGACACTTTAAAAATCCGTTTTCACTATTGACGGGGTTCAACTCGATCGAACAGAACCTAGACCGGATGGGAACCTAGGATTCCTTCGTTACCACAAATCAGCGGCTACACTAGTTCCCTTCCAAACGAGCCTACTGCACGTGTGATGAGCCAATGAGCGACAGACACGTGGGAGGACAAGAATCTTATGTAGGAGACAAAGAAAATGGAAATTGATTATCTCCCATAAAATGACAACTCGGTTGGACTCTTCTACTATTTATTACTTTTAATTATAAATAGTATGTTTCTTATTAATATAAATATTATAATATGTTTTGGAGTCTTGTGGTTTTTTTAATTGACGGTGTGGTGTTTATTTCATTTCATTTCATTTGCCGTATTCAATTTTGTAGTGTACGTGCGTTGGCTGCCTCCTAAAACACCTCCAACACCACCACCTTCGTCAAGTCTCCATCGCCCATTCCTGATATTTTTGCCCAAAGTTTACCTTATACGGAAGCGTTCACCGGACTTTTTCACTCCCGTAATCAAAATTGAAGCATTTGCAACATTCACTTGGCGGTGAATTTCATATGTTTACTTGAATGTTAAATGAATACTCAAAAAAAACCACTATGATAACAATTTTTGGTTATGGAGAATCACATGATATAACGTGGAAGGTAAATAATAATCGTTTGTTACTCGAGTGAGTGAATTGCACTATACAATTATCGTTTAAAAATCATATTATCAATCAAACATTAGGTTTGATCATGATTAATTGATTATTTGCCTTCTCAAATCCAATTGACATGACTGCGCTCCACTATGCTAGACCACAACAACGATACCTATTGAGTTTCATAGCAAATATTCAAGTTTCTGAGTTTGAGGGTTTTGTTGATTCTCAAACTATGCTCTTTTAATTTATGAATCAACTTTTCTACGTTACCGTTTCAATTGTACGATAACACTAAGAGCGAATTATAATCATACCTATTGTTTCCCTTTTGAAATTTTACATAATTTTTCGAAATGAATAGAGTAAGATGGGCGTGTTAAATGATCCCACGGATTTCACTTTACCCTGAGTTCAAACTGTCGGTTTGTAAACGGAATAATTGAAGCCAAGACTTGTTATTAACAAAACACTTCCTAACTACACATGTTTATGAACGGCGGTGCAAAATCTTGCTGATGGATGTGGCACCTCACCTAGTAAGCACGTCAATTTGGACACACAAACAAGCCTATCTAGATCTAATCTTAATTCAGATAAAGCCAAATCTGAATTACACTTAATAACTTATGATTATACAATTAATCAACTCACTCACTAATAATTGACTCCTATCAAACTCATAAACTTGTATATTATGTTCCTCCAACACCCACTTTAACTTAAACTATTGTCTCCTCAAATTGCTAATCTCACACCAAAAAGAAATTTAAGTAATCAATCACAAATCCAAGTAATTTTATGTTAAACACAATCAAGGAAACTGACAAAATCGAGATTAGAATAGCTAATTTCTTTCAATGATGAAACTACCTAGCTAATTCTTGTCTCCCTTGCCATGTGGTCATGAGTACCATGATTTTCATCATGCCAAAATACATTATTTAAATATTCATTTTCCAATGCATCTTCCGATACATCTAGAAATATTGCCTTTGTCACATTGCAAAATAAATCGGGTCAAAACATTTATATTCGAGTGATGAGCTAAAACATCTCATATTAAAAAGGTCACGAGTATAATTCTCTATGGATGATTTTGCTCAATATATGGGATCATAGTAAATATTTCAGTAGTTGAGTCCTGCTTTGACGAAGAGATGAAAGCCTAACTATTACGGATATCATCATCATAAAAACCTTGTAAACTTGAGAATACCATGTATACCAGATTGATATTTTAGTTTTCCCGACATCCTTCAACACACAATATGGTAAAACAGTACACCCCATGCATCTTGGTATTCTTTTTCCCTCAACAAATTAAATGCATTCCCCTACTACTATTAAAATAATCAAACTGGAAACATCCATCCCTCTACGTGTCTTTTGTCATTTTTCTCCATGTACAATGTCTCTATGTACCTATATATGAACTTTGTGCATGATTTACATTATCATATCATACTTTATATGCTCATTACAAGCTTTTTCTCATTGTTCTCTCAATCTTCCTTAGTTCTTGCCAAAAAACGCTAGCCATAATCATCCAAGCCATGGCTTCATTGGTCAATCCTCAAAATGGCATAACATCCTCTCCAAGATTTCATGTCGAAAATCAGCCTAAAATGCTTAAAGATTTTCTCAAAGATGACAATTTTCATTCATACTCATCACCATCCTCAAATGGTTGCTCAATGTACTCTAGGATGATGCTTCGAACCGAGTCAACGGTACTATTCAGAAGTCAATCCAAGAAAGCTGCCGCAAATACAATCTCCGCTATCAACAAAGTGATTAACGTCGTTAAGTTCTTGCCTTTCACATCGGTCAAATCTCCACTAGCATTACACAAAAGGGTGATGCGCAAATTCTCTAACAAGAAGGGTACCGGCATTAAGCCTGAAATTACAAACAAGGTCAAAGTCAAGGATATTTTACGATGGAAGTCATTTAGGGACTTGGTGGACGAGAAACCTGCATTTGTCGAGTATACTACGTCACCAAACCGTTACACCACCACGACCACTACTACAACCACCTCGTGCAGTCGAAGATCAAGTTGGTGCGATAGCGATTTTATCGCTGAGGATATGCCGTTGGGGTATGGCAGAGGCGAAGAATTTTGGGCGGAGAAGAGCTTCCTAGGTCACCATGGTGCAAATGTCACATTGACCAATCCCAAGGTACAGTTTGTTCATCTCAAATTACCGTATATAATTATAATGTTTATCGATTACTTTTGTGTTTCGTATAAATATAAACATACAATATACCTATAAAGAGTAATGAATTGTATTATTGGTTTTACATTTATTAATTGGTTGGAGTTTGTCACTTTTCTAGTTAGGCATGTGTCTTGAGACTCTGCCTTCATTTATCATGGCATCTTTCTTGTCTGCGGTTAGACCATCAAACAAATTTCAACGCGTACTGATAGAATCTTGATATTAATTAAACTATGCATGTACTAGTAGTATGTTATCAATTAATTATTTATCTTTAATATAAAATTACTTATTTTCAATTTCAGATTCATTCAGTTTATTTTCATTTCGTTCCATTCAGTTCAGTTATGTTATGTTATAATTATACCTTATTTCAATTTATTTCAGTTCAATTTCTATAAATTTCAATTGAATATATCAAAATCTTAGTCCTATAATTCATTGTAGTATTACTTATTTTATTCTCTATGTAATATCTTAATTTCAAGAACATGAGTTTCCATGGCTGAGAACTAATTTTGTTTGAATGCCATTGTTGTGTATAGGGAGCATGGTATATTGAAGAGTCCGAGCAACAAAGCCCAGTGTCAGTTCTAGAATCTACATTTCGGGAAACTGAAGGATTTTTCTCTCCTTTTCGTCGAATTCTAGCGAATGTAAAAATAACAATTCTTGAAGAGGATGAAGAAGTGAACGAAATCGAGGAAAAAGCCTATGAATTACTACACCAATTAAAGGGGTCGAGCTCAAGCACACTCAATTCTTGTGAGAACCAACACATTTATGATGTGATATTGGACTATTTCGTACATGAATTATCCGACAGTGAAACATTGCAAGACAACGAGTTCGATTCTAAAGTTCTAAGAATTGCGAAATCATGGATGAATTCACAATTCGACGAGTCGTATGAATGGGAGTCATTGGATAAAAGAGAAGCTTATACTAAGGACATGGAGGAGGGAGTTGCATGGAAGGATTTCAAGCAAGAGCAACAAGAGATCTCAAAGGAATTGGAAGTCATAGTGCTAAATGAGTTGTTAGATGACATTTTGGATGACTTGCTTAATGTTTGAAGCTTAATTAATTAATTATATTAGGTTACATTATTATTAGTTAATATATACATATATATTAGCTAGCTAGAGGAAATTAAAGTGCATTTAATGCATTGTAAAGAGCTCATATTTGTGTTGAGGTGCATGATGACCCACAAAAATGTGACAATACAATGGCTTTAACATGTGTATAGGCACCAGCAATAACTTTGTAATTCAGGAAATGTCGGTCATATTATGATGACATGTTTTATAATACACCTTCTAAAACATGGAAATTATGATTATAACACTATATATTTCACTACTTAAAGAGAGAAGCATAAAACCTATGGGTTCCAATAGCTTCACCGTCAACACCAATATAAACTTTACATCTTGAAATTTTCACTCAAAATATAGTCATATATTTATATGGCTCTTTACGATACGATAAACCTCTCATTTCTAATTCAAACAGATATCGATGAATTACATTACTATATTAACTCATGGCTCGTTAAGTTACAATATCATAGAATTCTAATTCATAGTAACTCGGGTTGGTTTTCCTTCAATATCTTTGGGGGGAAATTCATCACAAGTCACAATTGGAAGGCAAATTTAAAAAACAATCAAAAAAACGAATGCAAAAAACGACTTGAAATTGTATCACAAGGGAAAACGTTGTAACATAAAATGCAAATGATATAATTTTCACACCTAAAACTATATATTTAGTATGACAATATACAATATTTATTGTATTATAGAGTGCAAATAATATATCTCGATTATTTTTTAAATTATTAATTTAAAATCGTCACAAATCTATAATTCTCGCTGTCTTTGACACCAATTAACCCAAATGTATACCACTTTCCAAACATGAAAGGCCCAAAGAAGCAAGAAACAAATCAATTTGGAATGAGAAAATTACAAGCCCAAAATAGTACTAGTCCATTAGAAAGGAGTAATGGCCCATTTTAACTTTTATATTTAACCAACTTAAGGTAACGAGCTCAAGTGATGGGCTTTCGGTATCCTCTTAGAATTCAAGCGCTAAACTGCTAGGACAAGTGTAGCCCAATCTCAAATTCAGAACTTAAGTGATTTAATAAAATTAGAAAATATTTTTTTAAAGAAGTACTAACATTTTATAATATAATTTTTTTCAGATACCTATCTTTATCGTTTAAAAGTAATTCAAACTTAAAATTATTGATGATTGATAAAAAAAAATTAACATGAAAAGTATTTTTTTTAAACGGATAAGGTGACTTGGACCTCCGTTTACCAACTGAGTTGCACTTTGTTGCATAATGAAATTTTTATATTTTTTTATATATGTAACGTAAGAACTATATGTTGTCGGGATTTGGAAAGAAAATCAATCTCTATGAATCTCATTAAGATGAAGAGAATTATTTGTCTGTCGAATTTAATTGATTTATGTGATTTACAGTCTATCATATAAGTCGAACGGTTCTATCAAGTGTTTGTTTCAAAGGTGGATGGCTACAAATTCTCCGAGGCTTATTCTATCGGTTAAAATTAAGTTATGTGTTTTGCAGTCTATTATAGGACTCGGACGAATTTATCACGTGCATGCTTCAAATATAGTGTGGATAGCCACTCAACATTAAAATCCAAGTAGCTAGCTAGTGTTGGTAGTGTTTGGCAAAATTGAGAGTGGGCAGGTGGTACATGAGGGAATTTATAACATGGTTTGGATATCATATACCGTTGATTATTTTTCACCCACATATTGAAATATCAACACATTATTCTTGTTCTTGTTTGTTATAAATGTCACATGTATTGTCTCTAGTGAATTACCCCAAGACAACATTGAAGGTGAATAAAAACTGAACTGAAAAAGCTCGAGTTTGCATGACATTGGAATCATGCAATGCAAGACCCAATTTACATATGATCAGACTCTTCCAAACCAATTAATACACCTCACGTGAAACTAACACCATCTCCGTTGGATGCGATGTTTATCACACCAAATTATTTAATTCAACGTTTAACTGGAGATTGAGATTAAAACGAACTTGCTTGTGATCAAGTGCGTCTTAGTGTCGAGCTTGAATCGATCACTCTGATAAAATGATCGTTACTTGTGATCAGTAATTAGTTTAACATATATTTAAATTTATCTATTTACATATATAAATTAAGATTAGAATAAGATATCATGGTGTTTTAACTTTTAATTTAATTTAAGTAAATAAATATAACATAAAGTTAATAGAACACACTATGATTTACAGAACTTAAGTAAAGTATTAATATTGAAAATGTCAGTAGTACTACATTATTCTCAGGCCCGGTTTACCAATAGCTTTTTAGCTCAATAAACTTTGTTTAATAAAAAATCTTGTTACGTGAACGCTCAACTTAAACAAGCCAGCTTTCATAAAATTGTTGAAAAAAAATTACATCACAAACTACCAGCTAGCTTTTCAGCTAGTTTTGCTAAACATAGACTTAAACCACATAGATGATTTTAGATAATTATTAAGTTAATTATTTTCTCAATAAAAGTTCGTGAGCAGCTCAAAACTCACGAGTTTTTTAACGATTACATAATTTTAAAGTTCAATAAAGATCATATTCGAAATCGACTTGATTTCCATAAAAAATATGCTTTTGATAAGATCCACGCGGCTCCTTTTTAACACCCTTAATATGTCTCAAACAAACTACATGTAAAATTTTGGATTTTTTGAATTATTGGGTTCTTGGCACAGTATAGACGTGGCAATCCAAAATTTTGGATTTTTTATTCTAGGAGTCCGTACATTCAAACTTTAATTCCAAGAAAAGCAAATTATATATACACATTGCATGCAAACTCTAGAGTATGACACTTGCTTTGCACACTCGAACACGTTTGACGTTGTTAATGGGCAAAAACAAGACCCAATGTTCTTCTTCTCAACTTGCTTTGTATTATCTAGGGGAAAATTGTCACGCAATAATGCACACACTAGTGAGGCCTGCTTTTTATCATGCAAGCCCTCATACAATCCACGAAGTTTTTTTTTTTGTTTGTTTGAAATTGTGAGAAAAGCATGGTAAAATGTTGTATGACATGATTTTACTCCAAGAGCAAAGATCATGTATGAAGTGCGAGGGGCATAGTGATGAGCATCACCAAGCTTTTCGATTATGTAGTGAAAATGCTTGGTAAAAATATTAAATGACATTGGACTGTTTGAAATAGGATTTCAGTTGAATTGTCTCAACTGGAACTGTAAAAATCAATTAGCTCTTGCTTTAGAGGTTTAAAACACCTTCTGTATATAACCCAACTTCTTACCGCTATACAATCTTATATCTTTCGATTTTCAACTTTATTTTAATTTTATACATTTTTTTTTACATACAACTCATTAAATTTTGTGTCTTTTTATTAATAAAAAAGCATATGAAATACTTTGACTATTGGCTCTAGCACTAAATTAACTAATGCACACACTCATAATTCAACTACCACTTTAAAAAATTAAACAAAAAATCCCGTTCAAAATCAAACGCAATGCTTTAAATATGCCAGTCAATGAAACCGAAACAACAACTGTAGCTTCTTCTTACGATCTTACTTATTTTAATTCATTGAACACCAAAAACAACTTATTAAAATTCACATTAACGCACACCGTCAAATATCTTAAAATTTTAAAAAATATTTAAAAAAAAGGACATTTTAAATCCCTTACTCCAAATGAAAAAAAGAAAAAGGAAAGTAAAAAATTCATGAGAAGGTCAACATTCCCAAATCCAAGACATATCATAATGAAATTAAATTTTCACTCAAAATCTAGTCAAAAATATTTACACCACTTACCAAACAAGTACCAAAATTCCCATTTATTGATGCAAAATCCTACTTATATGATAATAATGACTGTTTCTTCTTCTTCTTCTTCTTCTTTCTCAAATGAAATGATATTATTCTCTTCGTCTTTAATGCTGATTTGCTCTCTTTTCCATTTCCAAGTATTTCTTTCTTTCTTTCAATTTCAACACACAAAACACTCTTACACAACACAAACTCACTCAAACCTTTTTAATCAATCAATCAATCACATTAACAACGTAGTTGAACCGAAACGTTTCCTTTCCCTTAAATCCTCTCATCACTCACATTCCCCTGTTTCTTGCTCTTCCTATTTCTCACAAAGTCAACATGCAAATTCACCCACATTCCAAGAAAAGCCTTCATTTTTAAGCAAATGCTCCTTATTTCTAACCACCCAAAATCCAGATTTTTGTTTTAGTGAGAAATCCAAGATGAAAAATACAGAGCAAGCGCGTTCTTTGTTTGGAATCTCGCTCACTCACAGACCCAGGTGGCAACAGTTCGTCATTTGCTCTTCTGGCTTTTTCTTTGGATACCTTGTTAATGGCATCTGTGAGGTGAATTCTTTTTTTTTTTTATGGAAAGTTTTGATCTTTGTGTGGTTTTAAGGCGTTATAGTTAATTCTTGAAATGAATGTTTAACCGTTTGAGAGATGAGCTGAATTTGGTTCAGTTTTTTATTTTTTGGTGGAACGTTTTGATCTTGTTGTGATTTTCATGTGGAATTGGGGCTGTTGCACTTGTTTTGTTTCAGAACTCTTGAAATTGGTGGTTTGGAAATGGAAAGTTTTGATCTTTGTGTAATTGTTTGTTACTCAAATTCGTGAAATGACTGAGTGGAGATGATTGATTAGCTCAATTTGGTTGAGTTTTAAGTTTTTTGATGCAAAGTTGGTGGAAAGTTTTAATCTTTGTGTGATTTCGAGGTGAAATTGGTTTGTTGTGTTTCTCAATTCTTGAAATTGTTGGTGTAGAAATGGAGGTGATTAATAGATGATGAACTTAATTTGGTTCGATTTTGTTGAGGTTCTGGTTTAATTAATCCGTTGGGTTTTTTGGGTTCCTTTTAGTTTTGTTTGAGATTCTAGTATGGATCACTGTAGGATAATATTGGGTGAATTTTATGGCTGTTTGTTTTTTCATCCACTGTAATTTTATGGCTGTTTATTTTTCATCCACAGTAAATTTGATACATGAACGATGTTTTATGAGGTTTCAGTTGTAGGTGTCTGTTTTTCCTGTCAGTTAAGTAAATGTTCAAAAAGATTCATGTGGGCTCAAACACTCTTCTGGTGATGGTAACTGGTATTAAGGGCACAGGAAGAGTTTTTGAAGTTTCATTTTGTCACCAATGTTTTCTAAAAAACATTATTTTTTAAGCCCAAGATTGTTTTTTGAAGTTTCAGTTTGTCACCACTGTTTGTGTCATCTTGATACTGGCATATAATACCCGGATAACTATGCGTAAATGTGTAGTGTTACTAGGAGAATTTGTGACATGTGCATCTCAATTGTTTATTTTGTGGGAGTATGTAATATGTGTCTGTTGTTGTAGAAGGTCAGTCTGATTAGTCAACATTAATATTCTGAAATTTGAAGAAAAAGATACATGATGGAGATTGGAGAATGTAAAGAAAGTGTTTTTGAGTACTAGTTTTATTTAATAAAGGAGAAATGATATTCTAAAAACAAAAACCAGATAATTACGCGTGATGTGTAATGTTATATCGACTGTTAATTTGGTGGGAGATGTATTTGTTTTGCTAGTTGGATTGTTATAGAAGGTCATTCTGCTTGGTCAAAATAGCCATTCTGATGTATAAAGAAACCAAGATGCATGATGGGTACAATGTAAAGAAATTGCCTTTGAGTATGTGACTAGTTTCTTTACTAAAATAGGAATGATATTGAGGCTATTATATGTTACAAAATTAGATTTATGCAAATCTTTTAGTCTTATTGTTGTTACTCATACATTTAGTATATAGTGTCACATTGACTGCAATGTAATTTAATTTGTTGATACCAAATCTGGTCAAATCTTTGTTACTGTACTACTTATAGGCCAAGCAATATGACTTAGAGGACTATTAAATAATTTCAAGTTCAAGGTAATTCTAGGATTCTAGTTACTCTTACCCATCAATTGCCATATTTTCATGATCCGTGACAATGCAGTCACATTTTAATTGTCGAATTAGTAACTGGCCTGTATAAGGAATAGATACGAATGGGCATCCTTACTTTGTTGTTTTACAAAAGTGTTAAAGTACTCTCAAATATGTGAAGAAATTATTTGCATTGATTGCCTTTCTATACCCGTATATTGACTTGATCATTGTTTTGGAAAATTCAGGAATATGTGTACAATAGACTCCAATTCAGGTGAGATACCACTCCACTTCGAATGGTCTCCTTCCTATATGGCCATATGTACTGTACTTTTATCCTGATTGACGATGTTACTCTTATTGCAGTTATGGGTGGTATTTCACCTTTGTGCAAGGATGGGTTTATGTCTTACTCATTTATTTGCAAGGATTCACCACCAAGCAAATGGTGAATCCTTGGAAGACTTACGTGAAACTCTCTGCTGTACTTATGGGTTCAAATGGACTAACAAAAGGTTCCCTGGCATTTCTCAATTATCCAGCTCAGCTCATGTTCAAATCCACCAAGGTACGGATACGATATTGTTTTAATGTATGTTGAGAACCTTCATCAATTTTGTTGAAGGCAGTTTTTAGTAACATTCTATTTTCTGACTAATCCAAAAGGATGAAAGCATCATAGTTGCTAAATTTCCGTTTATTATATACAAACATGATATTGAGTTTTAAGAAGTTTGATTGGAATTTATGCCTGTACTTAATTTGGTTCTACAGAGCCTTATTACTAATTATTGTGTACAAAGATCACTTTTTCAAAACCAATAAATCCGAAAGACAGCTCATATGCAATGCTTCGACCCAAATAATCACTTGTTAATGTTGTATTTTCGTCACTGACGTAAATTTTGCTTTAAATTTAGGTTCTGCCTGTGATGATAATGGGAGCTTTCATCCCTGGGTTGAGACGGAAATATCCTCCCCATGAATATGTATCTGCCATCCTTTTGGTAATAGGATTGATAATCTTTACGTTAGCGGATGCCCATACTTCGCCAAATTTCAGCCTAATAGGTGTCCTCATGGTATCTGGTGCTTTGGTTATGGACGCATTCCTTGGAAATTTACAAGAAGCTATCTTTACCTTAAACCCTGAAACGACCCAGGTTAGACTTGATCTTGATGCACCTGTTAAATTGTCAATAAAATGAGGGCACATTTACGAACGCAAAAGGTCTTATAATGTTGTTTCCTTGCAGACGGAAATGCTCTTCTGCTCGACCCTTGTGGGTATGCCTTTCTTGATTCCACCTATGTTGTTTACTGGAGAACTATTTAGAGCATGGACTTCGTGTTCGCAGGTAATAAACTTTTGTTTTCGTCAAGTTCTTTAACCTCAAGTAATGGATGGACAAAAATCAACTTCACTTACTACGATGTACTTCTGGAATCATAAAATTTACTTTTTTTGCAGCACCCTTATGTTTATGGAGTTTTAGTGTTTGAAGCAATGGCCACTTTCATCGGACAAGTATCCGTTCTGTCCCTCATTGCAATGTTTGGTGCTGCCACTACAGCCATGGTACGTTAAAAAATGTGTTTAGTGTGCACGGGGGCAATTCAGAGATGCTTTCGACTTTTTTCCTGGCTTCTGTCTTCGGCTTCAATGTTAATAAGTTGATAAATATAGAAGTGACCACTCCCTCCCTAGACAAACTCAAATTGTTTTTCAACTGCTTCGATCACTGTCTTTTTGTGTATTGTCTGACTAATCTAACAACGTAAACAGATAACGACCGCAAGGAAAGCTGTCACGTTACTGCTGTCATACTTGATCTTCACAAAGCCTTTAACCGAACAACATGGAACCGGACTGCTGCTAATAGCAATGGGGATCGTACTGAAGATGTTGCCGGAGAACAAACCATCGAGGAAGTCATCAACCTCGAATTCACAGCCAGCAATTGAAGCTGTACCTCAGAATGAAGATAGAAGAGACAATTTTGAATTAGGATATGAAGAAGAGGAAGAGAAGAGACCTTTGGTTTGAAGGTGCACTAAGTTTAGGCTTCTAAGTATCAACCAACCAAATTGTGAAAGGGTAGTGTGTTAGGCACTTAAGCTAGTGTTGTTAAGATGCCATAATATGTAGTTGCTTAACTTTATCACATTTGAAATTTCATAAGTCAATTATCTGGCGACTAAATTAGTACTGTTTTTATGATATAGATTGTTGGTACGATCCATGATTTCGTCAATGAATATGCAAAATATATATCGATAAATTCTTTTATATACAAGTGTTAATCATTCAGTTATTCATTTTTCTATTACATCAAAACCTTTGAAAAGAAAATTTGTTATACCAAAATTTGAAATTTTTAATTTCATTTTTTCTTCTTCTTGCTTTTCCAATCTTGTTCATTCTCGATTTCCATTCTTCTTATTCATTTCCAATGTTATCAATTCTCAACAAATCCTTTACAAAATTATCACCCCATGGAAGAAACTCATCTCATATTCTTTGATACTTACATTCAAAACTGGACCAGTAAACAGAATATATGAAAGAGGAATGGTGCCACAGTGCCATTTTCCAGCTCTTCAAAGTTGTCTTAGACTAGTTTGGAATTGCGAAAATTCGCCCCACCCAATTTAACAGTGAGAATTTAAAAAACATTCAATTTAAACAATCAAATTATTAATGTAGTCCCTCCATCTAAATATCAATATCCCATATTTCATTTTAAAATGCCTAAAATTCAGTTTCTCATTTTCATATTTAATATTCACAAGTCACAATTCAATATTATAATCAAAAGAAATATAAATATTGCATTAAAATTTGCGTCGGGACCAACAATTTTTATATTCCCTACTTCAATTTCAATAATTATTTAGGCCCTGTTTGTTATATCGTTGGAGAGATCATATCCCCACTTAAATCGAATATTTGATACATAAGAAGTTCAATTTTAATTGAAAATGATCACTCTAATTCTATACCAATTAGTCCCTTAATTATTCATATAATAAATATATATGTTTGATCATAGAAGACAATTAATTCGATACGGAGGGAGTATTGGATAAAAAATTTCACATTGGCCCATTGGGCCTATAGAAGTGAACAACCCAATATCCAAAAGCAAGTAGTACGTGTGTTAGCCACACGCCACAGAGCAAAAAGCAGGCCTACTGAACCAGTCAAAAGAGTTGATGATACGTGTCTAGCAGAATCCACTGCATGGCGACACTAACTAACTTTACACCTGTTCACTTTCCATTATTTGAGCTTGTAGTCTTGTCAGTAACTAGAACACTACCGTAAGAAATTGAAAAACAGAGCAACTGAGCAACACTATTATCTCATCTGTTGTAATAAAATTGAATTGGCATTGAATCATCATCAGTAGTAGTAGTAGACTAGTAGTATAATTGAAATGGGTGATTCGAGTGAAATAACGGTGCCGATTATGATGAACGGAGGAGGAGGAGAAGGAGGAGGAGGAGGAGGAGGAGGAGGAGATTATTCGCGACGGCCGAAAGAGCCGTGGAAAGGTGAGTTTGTGAAGAGCATTGTGTATGCCGGAATGGATTCTATTGTCACCTCATTTTCCCTCATTTCCTCCATCTCCGCCGGTCATCTCTCTTCCGGTATCTAACTTCTTCTCTTACCTATCTATCAACTCTCTTGCTAATGCTTTTTATCTTCGTCTTACATTTTAATAGTTTTGTGTGAATTTTAAGTCGTATTGGAAAGTGAAATAATAAGTAGATGGTGAAAGTTAAGATATATGCCAATCACCTAGTTCAATTAGTTAGGCTGAGTCATGGGTTCGATTCTCGTTGAAACGGGTTTATGTTCTAGTGGATGCGGCCGTATAATAGACCGATTTGATGCGTAATGATTATATAATGATTGATTGCGAATGATTTAAGTAAATTTGATGTCATATGATTGTATATTTGTATGTAATTGTAATAGCACGATATGTTTGTAATAGTTTTTTTTTTAAGCGGGTAGAGTGTGACTCGAATCCCGGTAATAGGTTGGAGTTGAAGCGTTTTACAACTGGGTTGCACTTCGTTGTCGATACGAAAAAACTTTAGGCTTTAGTAGTATTAAAAAATTGTATTATCTTGTCTTGCCTCTAGGCTCTAGTAGTATTGTTTTCATATCAATGAGTTTATAGTAAATTTTGGCTTATTTATTTATTTATTTATTTGGTTTTACTATGCCCTTTTTTTGTTATATATTGGTAACATTGACATTTGCCTAAAATCCTCAAATTGAAAATAAGACCAACCATAAATTCCCAACTTTATTTGACATCAAAATCTAACCCTAATCTGATTTCACAAAATTTCGAAACTAAAATCAGGTTTGGAAAAAAAAGCTCCAAGTTGAAGCCATGGAAGCTCTAAGCATAACATAGCATTAGAGCTTTCATAGAAGCTCTGTTTTAGAACTTACAAGCTCTTAAAACAGAGTTTTGTCCAAGCTCAGAAAAAGAGTAAACAAGTATCTAAACAACAACATTATAAATGAAATAAAAATAGGTGTCTGTCGATGTTGATGATCATAATTTCCCCGAAGAACTAACCGGTGTCCACTTAGCCTACAAAAATGCCATTGAACCTCAAAGTTGTGAATGAAATGAAAATCCAGGAGAGTTGCCATATTAATCGATGACAGATCTTGCGTGGATTTAACTTGATAGTATCGTTATTTTATTAGGGAGTAGTACATAATTATTTAATTGCATCTATGTGTGGTGACTCAATTACAGTTGATGTTCTGGTATTGGGTATTGCGAACCTCGTGGCTGATGGGATATCGATGGGGTTTGGAGATTTTATGTCCACCAGCACTGAGCGAGATGTGGCTGCAAGAGAGAGGTCTGTGATAGAGTGGGATGTTCTACACCACAGGAGACTTCAGCAGCAAGATTTGCTCAAACAATATCAACAGCTCGGAATGAATGAGGATGACGCGACAACAGTATAAATTACGCCTTTCTATCTCGGTGTAATTTCAAATTGGTCACAGTTTCTAACGTTGTTTATTCTGATCTTCAATTGTTGTCAGGTAGCCAACATATTTGCCAAGTACCACGACATAATGGTGGATGAAAAGATGGCAACTGAAAAGGCAATACTACCCCCGGACCAAACTGAACAGCCGTGGAAAAATGGTCTCGTCACATTTGTGGCATTTCTTGTTTTCGGATGTGCACCTATTCTTGCTTTCATCATCCTCATCCCATTCACTAACAACGACACGATCAAGTTCATTGGAGCTTGTGTGCTCTCGGCATTAGCCCTCGCCATTTTGGGTCTTGCCAAGGCAAAAATTGCTGGTCAGAATTATGCTGCTTCCATAGGTATAACCATTTTCAATGGTGCAATAGCTGGCATAGCAGCTTACGGAATCGGATGGACTCTTCGCAATGTGGCTGGATTGGAAGAGTGATTCAACTACGTCGGTATCTCCACAGTTTGATTAACTTAACATACTGTTATATATGTAATCTTTGTATCCCAAGTAATAACTTTCTGAAGACATAAGTTGCTCAAGACATTCTAAGTTCTTGTTCTTTAGGATTCAGATCCTAGTTTATGAAATATCTGTCACTTCAATTAGCTCTAGGATGTGCTGCCTATAATGCGTATTTAGACCTAAAATCCAAGGTTCTTTTCGTCATGTTTTGGGTGTGCAGTGAATTATGTAAATTACAAGCCAGGTGAATTGAATATAGTGAGATGTGCCGATGTGTGAAGATAATCGAGTTAACAGGCGATTCGAGATGATGAACTGAGATCAATTGAAGGAGGTGTACTCTAGCCAGTATATATTGTCCCATCTCCTTACCTTAGGGATTGGAGCAGTACACTGTGCCCTACTAAGAGTACATAGACGGTTAAGTGGTAGTTAGCTTAGAACTTCAATATTGTGCTTGGCAACTTATGAAGTACTCTATAAACAGATCTCTGCTTAATGCCATTTCTCTTCTGCACTCATTCAGAATTAAATTCTTTATACTGTTACATAGGTATAAAATACCAAATTTACGACAGGTGTAAATCGAAGCGAAACGATCAACGTTGTTAAAAATAAAGTTCGACTATCCTATCTTTTTTAATTAATTTATTATATCATTCCCGTGCAGTGTACATCTTCAAAATTTTAATACATATTTGCTCTAACAAAATTGAAACAATTCGGTTTAACAGATAGATATTAAAAAAGCGGATTATATACTCTAATTAAGGACAATTACTAAGCTTACCTACACTTATAAGAATTTTTTATACATATTCGTGTATCACCAAATCTTTAGGAAAAGATTTAATATACAATAAATTGTAAACTTTACATTATATTTATATCGCACTGAAATATTTTATAATTAAATTGGTAAAATGTCCATATCATTTTGGTAGGGACAACAATTTGGTCCCACCTGGCCCCGAGTCCGGACCGGTCAACGGGTTTTGGTCCGGCCCAAAGTCAACCATGAGTCGGGCCTGACTTTGAGCCCATGGGACCAGGCCCGGTCTGTAGTATATATTCACAAACTATATATTTATATATATGAGTATACAATTAGTTAAAATATACATCTAATATCCTTTTAATGTTTAAATAAATTTATATTTAGCAATATATAATTAATAAGTTTATACACTTTTATATACTAATATATTAATATGCACTTTTCACATACTAATATTAAAATGTTTAGCTTATCTTTAGAGTTGGTATGGGATAAAAGTGACATTGAATATGATTATAAATTATGTTATATACAATATGTAACATAAAATATACTCATACAAATAATTATTTTGAAATGAATTAAATAAAATGTACATAAACGACTGTCACATAACCGTATTCCATTAAAATGAAGGTAAATATATTTAAAAAATTATGGAAATAATCATTAAAAATAAGAAATGAACCTAGATCTTAGGAATAAATGTTTATACTTCTAATCAACTATGCTACATCTTACTATAACATAGTTATTCATGTATGTATATAATAATTTTTTCAATCATTTGTAAAATGTAGTGATGAACAAGCCCGGTCAGAGTTAGACATGATTCGGGCTTGGACCCAAGTTTCAGGCCCGGTCAGGGCTATGAGTCGGGCCTGGGCCTATAAAAATATGCTCGGGCCAAAACCAATCCTCCAAAATTCCGGCCCCACCCATTGTCATTCCTAGGTGTGGGGTGGGCTGAATATGATGGAGGTAATACAAACTTCTGTAGTGATATTGACCTGAGTTGAAATTTCTCTTGTTTTTTAAGCAATTACCAGTAATTAATGTGGACCATGTACGAGTAGAGTATTTATCATAAAATACTTTATTGAAATTCCCCTTATTTTTTTAAAGGCAACTATCAGTTGACACTAATTAATTTAGACAACGTACGAGTAGAGTATTTATCATAAAATACTTTTGTTATTATTGAATCTGATCTGATATAGTTTCGTATTTTTCATGGTGATCCTTTAAAAGTTTTTTGTTCACGGCGAATCATATATTTCACATTTTATATAGTTACAATGAAAATGACTTAATACTTTAGTGTTAAAAGAAAAATAATCAACTACTAAAATTTTGTTGTTTAGGCGTTTTAGAAAAAACATTTAGGTCATAAATCATAATCAACATTAAAATTCATCATTGTGCACTATTATCACAATTAATTCAATTTCGAACCCGTCAACACTTTCTTTCAAATTGCCCCTAGATATTTTTTCCTTTCCCGCTTTCTTTGAAATTTCTTCCTTCATCAGCTTGTATAACCATTATCTGACTATAATGACCATTATTATGGAACACTCACAGTACTCTAATGACAATGATAATCTGACTAAGTAGTTTTTCTACCGACGTAGTATTAATGCCAACTAACTATATTTCTCTTATTAATGCCATGTATCCCATCAACTTTCTCTACTTGCCTAACTCATTCTAGTTCGGCAAGGATTATTACAGTGAGGCTTTGGACGCATGGATCAGCTCATCATGTGGAACCAGATAGGATCATCTGTAAGTTTCATTGAACTGCTTCAGGTTAATTAATGCTACCTGTTCTTTACTTATCATTTTCGATTCGCTTCTCAATTCGCAACCTGCTAATCGTTTGCGTGTTATTTGATTGTGCTTGACCAGTTGATTGGATCCGCAGCGCAGAACCTCAAGGGGTGATCCGAATAAAGAATAATAATTGGCGTCATGTTGCATACGAGGTCCTTTCCGACACCCTGTTTTATGATCTGCGTATAATAGTTCACCAATGTGTTTTTGATTAGTTGATTTTAAATGATTTGATTAAATTAAGATCATTTGACTCCCTCCAGCAAATTTGGTTGTGAATGTGAGTATGATCATTTATTGACGGAATCAGGAGGGATCATAAGGGAGCGTTCGCCCTGCGAAGATTTAAAAATAACTTTTTTATATGTAAAATTTTCACAAATTTAGGATTTTGCCCCATCCAACCCCTAAAATAACGTCATATACATCATTTCGCTCCATCAATCTCTGAATCCCGGGTAATATGTAATATGTAATATGTAATTAGGATAGATCTAGAATTCGAACTTTGATGGGTCAAAATTATATGTATGAGGTTATTTCAGGGGTGTGTAATTTTAAATGGTGGAAAATGTTATATATAAAAAAATTTCTCTGTAAATTTTGGGTGGGACGAATATCTCATTATATCCCCTCCTGATTATGTCACTGCTTGTAACTTCTAAGTAAACTTTTTAGCTTCCAATGTTTCCTATTTATAAATAGTTATAGAGATGGAGCTACCCCAAACACTAGTTCGTGCTCGCGGCACGGGGTGATTTTCGTAATTTAATATTTACACATACATTCAATTTTTATTTTTATTTAATATTTAATCTCTTAAAATATCATCTATAGTAATAGAAAAATGTATAAATGTATCAAATTATGTGATATGGTTAAAAATGATAATTTTATGAAATACATAGTAATTATTATTGTATTATGTTAATATTTCAAAGTTGACCACGGGTGAAGAAAAAATTCCGACTCTAGATCACCTGAAATGTGAGTGAAAGCGAGAAAATTTAAAATAGAATTATGACGCAAGTGCTTAAAAGCACGTGAAATATATAAATAAAATATATTTTTATCTATATTGTATACATAATATTTGTAAAAGAACATAAATTAAGTTAGAAATGGTGTGTAGCACATGAATTTTCCCAGCATATGATATGAAATTATAAAAAAGACCAACTTATAAGTGCATAGAAATTTGTAAATTATATTAGTGCAATATTTAGAGAAATTGTATAAATAGATTAACAATTTAAAAGCGACATAAAGTATATTAAAACGCCAAGCGACAAGCTGCAAGGTGATCGATCTAGTATGAGATTAGTTAGTTCAAACATAAACTTATTACATTTGTGGTTTTGATCAATCTGCGATTAACCAGGTTCGTAGTTCAAACCCAGAGGTGTATGGTGCAGATCCCAATGCCATGTCTGGTGTTCTTGAGCCCGGAGCTCACTGTGATGTTACAGGTAATTAATAACTCAAATTTCATAGTATATGAAGAATTTCGTCTAATATGTTTTTCTATAAACATGCACATTCAATTAATCATTCATCAAAACTAGTATTTCAAGTTTTAATGATCTATGTCTCGCTTCTGGCTGCTGCCCTGCAGTTTATATGCAACATGGTGTGACTAGGGATCAGTTTTCTCCCAATGACAGGTTTATAATTTTTTATCTTTTTATAAATATAATAAAGCACCCATTCGCAAACTCATAACCTTTTGGATAACTAATGTTTCAGCTTACCACTCGACTGCTAACGCTTTAACATGACAGGTTCATAATTAAGAATGGTATTGTAACGAGGAAGAAATAAATGTATCCAATGTGGTAATCCGTTTCCCCAGCTAGTATATTTTTTTTTTCTAAATGATGAAGATTACAATTACTTTAAATATATACCAATACATCTTTACATTCTAAACCACATTATGCCTCCATCATGAATCGAACTATGCAACTATACCTTACTACGCCAGCTCCATTCCACTGCACCACTTTATACCTCCTCCCATTTAGCATTTGTTATTGTGCATTGTTTCATGTTATTGTGATAAGTGGACTGTTCGAAAAGGGGAAAGTTATTATAAATAAATTATTTCATTACGAATAAAAGACCTGATCTATTGTAATACAAATGTTAAGGAAGTATTTTGAGTGACGGTCTCTAGAGAATAGGGAATATATTTAGAGACAGATCTACATTCTCATAAAAATTATTAATGTTATAAATTAAAACGTTTATTTTATCAATATTGTATATTTATAATGGAATAGAAATTATCTGGTTTGGAATTGATGTAAATTTAACTGATTATAGATGAGAGAACCTGGCTCATGGAGTCATGCTGCTGTTGTGGAAGTGACACACCGTTTCCACCACCACCCCAGAATGCAGCTCAAAACCAAATCAACATCTGGATTGTCGTTGTTGCCGTACTCGCAATAGTCGTTGGTGTGGTGGGACTTCTGCATATGATATGGTACTTAAAAGCTTGCATAAATAATAAATTCTTCAAAAAGAATAAGTGTTTAAAATGCTCTTAATATATGTCACATCTAAATTTTTTCAAATACTGTCTCTAAATAATTTATTTGAATACAGACACATATTATTAAAAAAATTATTGATATTATTAATCAAAACACATATGTTCTCAATATTGAATTTTTTTTCATATTACAATAATACTTATTTCACTAAGATCGATCTTTGTGGTGACGACCGAATATCGTGTTGTGGTGCCAACTAATTTTATTTTTTTTTCATTTTTGTTAATAAATTTAAATTGAAATAATAATTGAATATAGATACGAATAACGGCTATAATTTCAAACATATACGAATAACGGCTATATTTTTTTAAAATGGTGTTTTCTTATTGAATTTGGAAGGACACAGTACAACTTAATTAATACAACATTTGGAAATGAAAATAACGGAATTTGATTGTTGGCCGCCAACCAAGCTGCAAGATTCGGATTCATTTTGATTGTTGGTAGTGATTACAAGAGTGTTTTGAGTTTAATATAGAGAAAGAAAGAGTGTTTGGAGGTGTGAAGAATGAAGTGAAAATGATCGTCTATTTCTAGATCCTGAAAAAATATGACCTTTTATAGTCGTTGGAGTTTTTTATATTTTTAATAATAAAATAATAAACCAAAAAAGCGAAAAAAATAAAAGGTGGAACAACGTCGTTGGGGCTGGGCCCCACATGGGGGCCAGCCCCAAATTCCAAACCTCCATCGGTTGCAACTGATGGAGTTGTGGAGCAGCCTCGGCTGCTCCGCAACTGCCCATAGTGGGCGGCATCAGTCGCGGCCTGCCGCGACCGATGTACAGTCGTCCGCAGTGGGCGGTCTAACAACATAAACATTTTAATTAGTATAAGATAGGTAATTTTATTTGTAAGACGGACCGTCTTTAAATAAATATCATCTCTCATAATACTTTGTGAAAAATTAGACCTTTTATCATAAGTTAATCGAGGTGTTTGTTGAGCATCTATTGGTCTTGTGATCTGGTTTTAGTGTGTAAAATTTTGGTTGTCATTTGTTGTTGAATTCTATGGTAGTGATTTAGAACGTGTTCTATGATTTGGACGTTATGATTCTTTTCATTTGTAATTGTTCGTTGAGAGCATCACTTGTGCTCTTGGCTCTTTATTGATAAATTTTTTGAATAAAATTATGATTTTGCAAGAAATGATCATTTGAATAAAATTATATATGAAAGTCCTTTTGAACTTTTCCAATTTGTGTAATCCATGCAGGGTTGGGGTTCTTTGTATCCTTGGTATAGTGCTTAGTGGAGTGTGGGCGTTGATGGGAGAAATTTTCCGGGAAGAAGCTAAAGAATTCATAAGGAGGACATTGAGGAGGAATGGAGGATAGTGCTTCCTCAGGAGCAGAACGCACATCAAGCCTGAGAATTGAGAACCTTTTTGTCTTCGTCAATAGCACTCTACCCGAAATTATATTCAAGTAGTTTCACGCTAATTATTGTCGGGTTTGCTATTCTGATTTCTGAGTGTCGCATTTCAGTTGTTTGCCTTTTTTAAAAAGTTAATAGTTACCGTCACCTCACACTCATTTTATATAAAATATAGTGATTATGTTTTATTTATATACTTTTGAATGACTATTTGTTAATATATTATTCCGGTCATTTTTGTAGTTAAATTTGATTATTTATTATACACACCAAAAATATTCCGCGTATTTTATACATGTTAGCTCGTGATTCAATCTTAAAAGTTGTTTTGAAATAAAAATTTAAAAAAGAAAAGAAATTTAAAAATTATATAGTTATTGTTTCGAGTGTATGAGATACTCGAGGTGCATGTAATGAATTACCAAATTAGAGTAAAAAATAATTACAGTATATCTTCTGAATAAGTATTCATTATAAAATACATAAAATATACATAATTATTATGTAGTATATAAATTTTAGGTGTCTCACCCGGTATATTTTATAAAATCCCCCCTCCCCGGCCCCAACCATCAAGTATACCCAACCATCAATTATATGTGAAGAATTAATTAAGAGCATATCTGATTATTGAAGTTGCCTTCTTCCTAATTAAAGGCATACTACTATTACCTATGTGGCAGTGTAACTTTATATTTTATTTTTAATAATAATAATTTGAAATAAAAGAATAAAATAAATTTAAAAAAACAAAATAATCAAACACATTTGAAACTAACAATAACGTTGGTCATGATGTCATTGAATAATCTTTATCATCACTAAGTCTTCTGTTTTTATGCTAATGGTAAAAAATGTAAAATACGAATTACAAATAAAATATTTCTTGCAACTACATACATTTGTCATTCCTAAAATAGAAAGTTATCTCACCACTAACAAATAATAAACAATCTCAACTTTATACAAAAGTTACATATTTTATCATTAAAAATATATTTTTCTCCCCACCTTCTTTATTTTTTATTATTATTTTGATTTTGTATAAAATTACGCGTCAATCTTAATATATAAAGTTTGATGGGACGGGAGGAATAAATGATTTTAAAGGAATAGGATCCGGAGCAAATTCAAAACCCGGCAAGTTGATAATATATCTTTGAGCACTCCGTCCTCTACCCTCTACCCATACCTATTACATTAATACATATCTTTAAGACCTCCACCCCTCCAAACCGATCGAACCAATATAAAACAAGCATGTGTGTGTGATAGAGAGATATGCTCAGAAATTAATAATTGTAAACTAAGTGATAAAGAAATGGTGTAGTCGACACAGCTAAACCACATCATTGTTCTCTTCAAAAATTGATAAGGTAGTGCAGATTAAATCGACTAGTGTTGGTTGTTAACAATATGTGCAATAATTAATCCCTTCAAAAGTGTGCTTAATTATGCGACAAGAACAAATTAAGTATGCACTATACACAACTCATCACTCTTACTATTGTGGGTATAACCGAATATAGATAATAAGTGTATGATCCAGAGAACGTGAATGAATGATTAGATTATAATGAAATAGAGCTCAATTGGTAACACGCTTCACCTCAAATTAATAAGTCGGAAGTTTAAGTCCATTTGGCCGTTTAAAAAAACGAAAGAATGTAAATGATTATATGATAAATATTGTCACATTGACTATTCAATTACAAGGAATCGTCCGAAAGGAATTAATACTCCAATTGATTGAAAAATAGAATAAAAAAGATGTTACAATGTTTGAAAAAATATATCAAACATGACTAAGAATGTTTGAGAATATGTTCAAATCGAGTTACATATGACCTATATATTTTTAGAGTATGATAAGTGAAGAATTATTAACAATTTCCTGATTAATACTTAATGGCAATAACTCATGCAATCAGTCAAGAACACCAACACAGGGCATCCTAATACACCAAAGAGTAGTAGAAGACTAGCACTGATTTTTTGGAACTCATGAATCATTTGTTACTGGAAGTGGTGCAAATCAGATGACTTGTCTATTCAATTTATATGGACTAGACTAAGTTAAACAAACAGTTACCGATGATTCACCTCTAATTAATAAATCGAGGGTTCGAGTCACTGTTTAACAGTGAAAAAGAAAAAAAAAAAGACTAAATTAGTTAATAGTTCACTCAATGACTCTAATTCTGATTTGGTTGATTCTTGAATGGGGATCATGTTTTACACTCACTTAGTTCATCGATCTATTCTTCACCTCCTATGATTACACTACCATCAACCTTAGATTCTTTAGCTAGCTTACCAAGAAGATGATTGTTTTCCACCCTAACCCTGCATTTTCTTCATGCAAAGCACCAACTCTTACATCATATTCATTAATCCTTCTCAACTAACATGGGATGATCTGAATAGATCTTCTACACATTGTTCGATCAATCTACATCAATTTACAACAGTCTAACAACAAGAACAAGGAATATGAATATCAATATAAAGCAATGCAATTTACGAAACAAAAACATTCACCACTTGACTAACTCAACTAAAAATTAACAAATTCACTGAAAATTAACGAATTTTACTGAAGATTAACGCTACTTACACCAAAATTCGGACACCTCGTAAACTTTATTTCGGGATTAACGTCTTTTCAAGATGTAATTCGATCACTGATTTACCCACACCTGACAATCGTTGATCGCCACTGATCGACACCCAACATTTTCGAGTTGAAAGAACACGACCAGAACTTGTTTGAAATGTCGGGTTTAGTGTTATAGAATTGGGGCTGATTTATAAAGGGGGGCTCTTTTGGAGGGAAATTGGTTCCCTTTGCAATATGACCCTTTTGCCTTTACCGTGTGCATGAATTACGACCATGGCACACAAGCCCAGAACTCACGTCCTCCAAGCTTATGAGTTAGACTATACACAACGTTTAGATGTCAAGGTTTTCGTGTAACTTCAGAATAAATACAAAAGTTTGTGTAAGGAAAATTTTCTTTTAATAATGTAGGATTATTATATACACGATGATCTGAATAAACAAATAATATTTATATATATAAATACATATAATGTTGCTTTGATCTTTTCAAGAAATGAAATATTACATATTGTATTAAATATTTACAGTCAATAATAATTTTTAACAAAGTTGTACATACCCAAATTATATTATTTTGTTGTATAATGTATAAATAATTGTTTGTTTGTTTTTTTAAAACAACTAAAGAGTAACTCGAACACCTACCTATTTATAGAAGGTGAAACGTATTATCAACTGAGTTGCGATTCGTTGTCATACCTAAATAATTGTTGTTAGAGGTTTTTGAACTTGAAGCAAGTTTAGTTATATGTCAACTTACAATATAATATATAGTATTCATTCATTAATGTTGAAATAATGGAGAGGTTTTATTGTCTCAATACAAATTAGACTTTTAACATAAATATACTCCGATTGAAATATATGAAAACATATCGAAGCCTAGTACGGGGCAGGTGCTGGACTGGGTGACCCGATTCCAGTATCCATGGGGTTAATGAAGTCTCCATTGTTGGCATAATCGATGATACCGTCAGCTGGAATGCCTACTACATGTGAGATGAGAGGAACGTGAAGGTTAGGGCAATCGGAGTTACGTCCTTCTGTCACAATGATAACACAATCCTTGATCAAGTCGTACTTCATAATAGGATTCGTACGCCCCTTGAAAACGAACGTGAACCATCCGTCATAGGTTTTGGTTGTGTTCAGAATTTTATTTTTGCATTTGAAATCAGCCATAGCGCCGGTGACACCAACATTGAAATCGTTCTCTGAGTCGGGACAGTTGCCATTACGCCAAGTGTCGTCACAACAAAGCCTTCTTCCGAAGAAGGTCACCTCATACACGTTCTCCACCCTCCTAGCCAAGGCCAAGGGAAAGAGGACGAGGAAGGTGGCTAGGATGAGAGCAATTGACTTGTAATGATGGGCCATTTTGGAGATTATGAAAGTGAAGGATTGTGTACTAGTGTAATGAACTTTAATAAAGTCTCTACACTATTTATAGATGAGAAATTTGTATATAAAATTGTCAAGTATATTAGAATTGCAAAACATGTATTGCAAGCAAAATACATGTGTTCCTGTGGTGGAAAAACGTCTTTACGTGTATTTGATTTCATGGGATAAAGACTAACAACCTCGGCATTGAATTGAAATGTACATCATTCATTTTTGTTCTGATGTATTTCAAAAGAAAAAAAAACAAAAAATTTACGAAAGTGATACATATATAAAATTGGACATATATAAACGAAACAATAAATGTCATTTATTTTAAACGAACCAAATCATTTTTTTAGGTGATTGAAGTGGTTGTTTAGTTGAAAATTTTAGTTTAAAAAATTAAACTAAAACAGATTAAGTTTATATTCTCTTCAGTTCATTTCAGTACGATTTTATTTAGTTAAGTTCAGTTCAATTCTTTTTAGTTATAATTTATAATATTCTTTAGTTCGGTTTCGTTTCATTCTCATCATTTCAGTTTAGTTCATTTCAATTACATTCAATTCAATTTAGTAAATTTCAGTTGAATAGAACAAAGTCTAAATTCTACCCATAAGCGGATCAAAGCCTGTGAAATGAGTCTGGCTCGGACTAGGCAAATGGTTTTCGTGTATTTGTGGACCACTTCATTATTATACGAATTAATATACATGAATTAGTTACATTTTTTTCTTTAAGTTCGAAATTTTAAATTTTAAATTATATCATTCATAAACATTATTTATATGATAACAGTATCGGATCGGTGCATTGCATTTCAGTTGACTTACGTTGCCAAACACAGTAGACCCGTACAATATGTGAATGAATAATTCAATGTACTTGAGTTCTTTTTTATTAATTTAAAAGTGTCCAATACTCTATATTAGAAGTATATGATAACTTGGAAGAGACGGAAGCTTTTGTTAAAATTTAAAATGAAGGATTGTTTTCTTAGCAAAGTTCAACTATATAACTAAGTACTACGTTTAAATTTAAGTTAAATTGATATGATTTATAGTGTATATGTAAATTAGATATTGATTTAAAAATAATATATTATTAATCCTAATTATTCTAAGCTTTAATACCATTGCAACAAATTAATTTATCATTAAAAAAAAATTAATATACAATCTACAGTTAAATTTCAAATTCTAAACAAAGCTCAACGAAATCAATTCATCACTAATAAAATTAAAATGTCTTCTACAATTGAATTTAAAGTCCTGATCCAAACCCAACAAAATTAATTTATCACTAAAAAAATATGATAAGCAATGTCCATCCTTTTTAGTTAGATTGAAACATATCTATTCACTCACACATACCCTAATCTTACTCGGAAAAGACAAAGTTATTATTATAAATAACTATAGAACTTATTACATTCATATATCTTTTTTTCTATTATTTGATAAAATATCCACATGACAACCCCTTAGAGGATCATTCTTGTAATTTATCCAATTATAATGTTTTTGTTGTTTTTGATTTTTGTTTTTCAATCAACTTTGCTTGCCGGTTCACTTTTATTTGAATTAAACCCTTGCATTTTCTTGCCGCAGAGCACCAACTCTTACCTCATACTCATTGATCTTTCTCAATAGACATCAATTTACAACAGTCTAACAACAAAAACAAGGAATATGAATATCAATATAAAGCAATGCAATTTACGAAACAAGAACATTCACCATTTGACTAACTCAACTAAAAATTAACAAATCTAGTGAAACTTAACGAATTTTACTGAAGATTAACGCTACTTACATCAAAATTTGAACACTTCGCAAACCTTATTCCGGAATTAACGTCTTTCCAAGATGTAATTCGATCACTGATTTACCCACACCCGACAAATTGTTGGTCACCACTGATCGACACCCAACATTTTCGTGTTGAAAGAACACGGCCAGAACTTGTTTGAAATGCCGGGTTTAGTGTTAGAAAATTGGGGCTGATTTTATAAAGGGGTCTCTTTTGGAGGGAAATTGGTTCCCTTTGCAATATGACCCTTTTGCCTTTACTGTGTGCATGAATTACGGCCAACTGATGGCCACACAAGCCCAGAACTCACGTCCTCCAAGCTAATGAGTTGACTATACACATTGAGCAACGTTTAGATGTCAAAGTGACACAAAAATAAAGGTTTTCGTGTAACTTCAGAATAATTACAAAAGTTTGTGTAAAGAAAATTTTCTTTCAATTAATATGTACAATATTGTCATGCCTCCTAAAGGTCGTGATAGTACGCCACGACTTATCAAGAAGGACGAACTTATCATCTCGATGAAGAAGGGCCGTCTCCAAGAAGGATCGTCTCCATGAAGAAAGGCCGCCTCCACGAAATGCCAACATCACCAATTATGTACCAATCGCACTAATTTTTTATTGAATCCGGCGTCACGTTGTGTTCACCACGGCCCCATAACTAGGGGCCGGCGTCCCGACGCCTTCACCACGGCCCTTCGAAATTGTCACTATCATTTGGATTAAGTCCACGTGCCTCCAACCTCCGACAACCAAGGTCCGGCGAGATTCGACTATAAATAGAGGACATTTACTCCTCATTAAGGTACGAAACAAATAACCGAAAATCTACTCTCTAAACTTTGAGGGCCGAGACTACGCTCTCCCAACCCCAAACACGTTAAGTCCGTAGCCCGGTTTGTCTTATGCAAACCGGCCCAAATGTGTCTAACCCCTTCCCCATGTTTCAGGTATCCAGAAACGGCCCCATCACCAAGAGAAGGATCCGACCAAGTCAAGTTGAAGGGAGGCCTACTCTACTCACTCCGGACGAAGGTCTTTTCCACTCTACTCTGAGGGCCTACTCTACTCACTCCGGATGAAGGCCTTTTCCACTCTACTCTGAGGGCCTACTCTACTCACTCCGGACGAAGGACCTTTCTACTCTACTCCGAGGGCCTACTCTACTCATTCCGGACTAGATTCTACCTAATAATCCTCGAACTTAGCCTTAGCCCGATTTATACCATATCATTAATAATGTAGGATTATTATATACACGATGCTCCGAATAAACAAATAATGTTTATATATATAAATACATATAATGTTGCTTTGATCTTTTCAAGAAATGAAATATTACATATTGTATTAAATATTTA